>JAOVYW010073317.1:0-20250 GCA_025775045.1 Hiodon tergisus
AACAAGCAGGGTATCTACGGCAGGACACCACGAAGGAAGCCACTGCTTACTAAAAAGAACATTGCTGCACACCTGACGTTTGCAGAAGAGAACATTGACACTCCACAGCGGTATTGGCAAAATGTTTTGTGGACTGATGAAACTAAGATGGAACTATCTGGACGAACCACACAGCACTACATCTGGCTTAGAAAGGGCACGGCATATCATCATGAAAACATCATCCCAACCGTAAAGTATGGTGGAGGAAACATTATGATTTGGGCCTGCTTTGCTGCATCAGGGCGTGACCAGCTTGCAATCATTGAGGGGAAGATGAATTATCAGACAGTTCTTCGGGATAATGTGAGAATGTCTGTACGTCAGCTGAAACTGTATAGAAGTTGGGCGACGCAACAGGACAATGACCCCAAAACACCAGAGCAAGTCCACAACAGAATGGCTTCAGAAAAACAACACTCTTTTGGAGTGGCCAAGTCGGAGCCCAGACCTCAACCCAATAGAGATGCTATGGAATGACTAGAAGAGAGCCATACACATGAGACGTCCAAAGAATATGACAGAGCTAAAGCACTTCTGCCAGGAAGAATGGGTTAAAATTCCTCCTGAATGATGTGCAGGTCTGATCCACAGTTGCAGGAAGTGCCTGGCTGAGGTTATATTGCTGCCGGGGGGGTCAACCAGTTATTATAAGGGTTCACTTACTTTTTCCACTGCCATTTTGAATGTTGAATGAGTGTGTTCAATAAAGGCATTTTAGGATCAGAATTTATTTTGACACATATTTGTCAATACCCTTGGCTTAGATGAAGATCAGATCACATTCAATGACACATTTATTCAGAAAACCATGAAATTCCAAACGGTTCTTTTTCTTGCCACTGTATATCTCCAGCGAGATTCCTACCTCGGTGAGCGGATGACATTAGGTAATCCAGTCAAGCTCGGGAGTTATCTCTGTAAAAACCCCAGTAACCACAGCTATTTTCAGAGAAGCTTTTAGATTATCCAAATAGTGGGTAAGACGAGTCAGTTGTGTTTGCCTAAGGATGCAGATGGTTTAACAAAGCAGGTTTGTTTATAGCTTCAATGCTGGTGGGAAATTTGTGCTTGGAGACGGGAGTGCTTTTATTTACCGTTTAATGTCTCAACTTTAAAAAAAATATTTTAAAATAATCATGGGTGATTTGAAGTTAGGTAATAACATTTTAGCCAGAATATCTGTGATTGGTTGTACTCGTTAGTCAGATGAATGAAAATGCTGTTATATCACAAAGGTTAAACTTAATCTAAAGTCCACTCTTAATTGCGCAGACCTCTCCATTGACAAAGAGGAGCTTCATAGTGTGGCATCCCAGTTTCCCACATTGTGCCAACATCTGGACAAGCTTCTGCGCTCCATAGTGGATTACCCTGCAGTCTCCAAAACAGTCCAGCTCTACAACAAACAACAGTTTGGTGCATGGAGGCAAAGCCTGGGGGACAATTACACCAGTATCATAGCCAGTCTCCGATGGCGTCTGGATTGGATGAAGGATCCAAAAGGTTACGAAAATACCATTAATGAGTGGCTTCAGGGGTAGTCTAACAATAAATGTAAAAAAAATGAAATACACAAGTACAGTGTGCGTGCGGACTTTTACGGTCTACCACCCCACCCCCTAACCCCGTCCATCATGGCAACCTTGGGCTTGTCACTCCAGGCTGCAAAATAATGGCAGAAAGTAAAGAAAATAATAAGGGTAGGTAGAATTCAAATCCGAGATTTAGCCTATTTAATATATGCCAAAAAAACGACATAATCCCTTTACAAGATTTAAGTGGTTCTGGCTGGTCCTGGTCATCTTGATATCAGTTTTATTATATATGTATGTATGTATGTATGTTTTATCTGTTATGAGTCACTTTAGAGGATGTAATCTGTGCATGTTAAATTTAGCACATTGAATCTATATATATATATTTTTTTTGAAATAATTTTGACAAAAGAATCATGGAAAGAAAGATGTGAGAGTTCTGAAATCTTATGCAAGTTTGAGTTGCAAATTTGTCAGAACTCAAAAATGAACCCAACGATTACAGCTAGTGAAGACTTGGTATAGTGCTTTTGTACTTGTGTGTAAATTCCATCTTGCTCCCACATGCAAGGGTGGAGGGGAATATTATTTATTCCTTCATACAGGGCTAGGAGTTTAAAGAGCTATGAGAGACTTGCCTAAATTGGATCCATATTTTACAGTTGAGTAACATTTTGGTTAGATGTAAACCTGGCAATCAGTTCGGATAATGGAATTTTAGAACAGAGCAGACCTGGTAATGAACTTATGTGGCAAGGGGAGGCTTCAGCAAATCTGGGGCTATCCATGCGTGACTCACAAATCACCAGTAGAACATAATCCTTCGATTGGCAGCCCAGTAATAGTCCTTGAACTCTTGCAGCATCAAACCTCCCAAGAGTTTTTGAAGCAATAACTTATGAAAGCAGGGATTTTTCTTGTTTCAAATGACAAAGTCAATTTATCAAGGGAGATGAAGAATGATCTTGTAATAAAAACAGGTATGTGCTGAAATGAATAAAGAACTGTAGGGCAGGAAATTCATTTCAACGTCAATAATGCAGCCTGCTATATACAGTGATAGAATGTTCTAGATCTTCATTTGTATGGGCTACTTGTGGGATGAAATTTTATCTTGAAATGTATGATTGAAAATACCAAATATATAAACTCTTTGGTATCTCCAAATTACTTATTCCTTACAATCTCCAAATAACTAGGTATTGAGGTTTTTAGTAAACACTTTTCAATGAAATTTAATCAGTTCTGCTGAAGATTTTTATTTTTATTTTGAAATGCCTTCTTTTTCAGTTGCATATTAAACACATAAATGCACGAGATGCTAAACTTGTTTTTGTAAAAGATTAGTAAACATTATAGTTGGCATCTAATTTTAATTTATTTTCAATGTAAATACTTATTCAGGTTAGCTCTGTATGCTATTGCTTTTCAATAAATGATTAACTATCGTAAATGTAATAATTTTAAATTATTCTCTGGCAATGCTTGTATAGTCTTTGTCTTTTACCACGGTTCACTTCCGAAAACACGCATTAGTGAAAACAATATCACTTAGCATTGCATTTTTAAGTTAAAAACTTATCTCATTTTTACTTCTAATCCTACAATTTTAGTACAACTGTACCGCTGTAATTGGTTTCAAATGTAGATGCAAAAGCACATAACTAAAGTTGGCTGTTAAAACCACTTCATCCCATACAAACTAGACTTGGGATACACAACATTATAATTAGTATGTACCTTGTAAACGTTTGACTTCGCTAGTACCGTTTGTTTACAATGAACTTCACAGCAGCGTCAACAAGCGACGTTACTACTGCTATATTTCTGATTGCTGTGCAGAGAATCTTGAGTAAAGAGGAAGGGTAAACGAGAAGGACAGAGAGAATAAGCCAACTAGCACGTTCCGGTTTGAGATGTCCTCCAATCATATAATGGAGGAGGAGGGCATTCGGGAATTGGGGGAATAGGCTGTCTCAGTTGCACACGTGAGGAGTGTAGTAGTGCTGCGAACCGGAGTTTTTCTTGAATCTATACTAAATAAGCAGTTTTCCAGTTAAAAAATATTGCCTATTTATAATGAAGAGAAAGCCAGATGAACCACCAATCTTAGATGCGGACATGGAGGTAAGGTTCGAAGTTTTTCAAAATATGAATGTTTGAGGCAGTTGTCTTTTGGGGGGCTAGTTAGCGCTCATGCCGATCAGTTTTTGGTTAATAGATTTAATATGGTCTTATGGATCGTAAATAGTTGTATATATGCTTTCAAATTAATATATCATATGATAAGTCTTATTTGTGAGCTATCGCGTATCTGCTGTCGTGTTTGATGAGGATATGCGCAGTCGGAAGCACGTGTGTTTGAAGATTTTAAGCGGAGCTCGTCCTTATGATTCTTGATCGGTTCTTCTTAATCTACAAGACATCTTTACTAGGCCAGTTATTTAATTTACATAGCTACCTAGTAAAATGTACAGATTTAAATGAATGCCAACTGCAAAACGTTTGTCCCCTGTGCTCCATATATGATTTTTTCATAGAAAACATGCATTAGCTGTTGTTGGATCACGTTCTTAACCTTTATTTACCTGCCGATGCCCCATTCCCACCCTTGGACTGCCCTGCTCTTGTTGCTGCAAGTGTTCCGTTGCCAGAGATCAGCTTCAGCTGCTTAAAAGTGTCAGACAGGCCTGCTGGGGCTGACTTATTTTTTTTCTTTCTTTAAAACAGATGGGGAAATCTGCACCCTCTCACAGTAAGGATGAAGAGGGTTTGAATGGAACCTCTGAGGATGGGTTCTTGCGCCCTCTGAAGCTGTCCCGAAAGGAACTGTACAAACCCCCAACTGCTGAGGAGCTGAACCAGCTGAAGGAAGCTGAGAGCCTGTTCCACTGCAGCTTACTCAAGATGCAGGTCAGTTAGTGGGATTTTGTTGTCCGTCAACTTCTCGTCAGTCATTCTGCTGAAAAAGGACAATGCTTAGTAGCTTTTCAGACGGAGAGCTATGATCTGCAATTGGTTTTTTTTTGATCCAACCAAAGGGATCAAAAAGTTTAGAGCTGTGGTTCAAAGACTGCCAGTCTATGTAGTATGAATGCCTTAAATAATCACAAGTACCTTTTTTGTTGATCGCACACTCAAACCTGGCATTGTCTGCAAATGTAGCAGAATTTGTGGATTTCATTCAAAAAATAGTTGCTATTCTATCCAGTAAGAAAAGGAACCAAAAGACCTGGCTTTTTAATTCCCTGCAAATAACTTAGTTATTCTTTAACAGCGTTTTCTAGCTGTTAGGTTAAAAAATGTTATCTCTTCGTCGGGCTTTAGAGTAAAATGTGGGAATGCATTAAATTCAATTTGTTTTTACCATTCTTTGTAATTCTGATATTACGAAGAATAATATAAAATATTATTAGATTTTGTAATGTTTAATCTACTCGCGCAAGTGTTTTGTAGTGCAACCAGTAATAATTGAAAGACATACTGGCAAAGGTGGGGATGTGTACACTATATTTACACTCAGCTGCCTTACTGCATATTAACCCAAGAAATCCTATTAACAAAAATGTTTCATCTTCGTTTGATTGGTTAAGAATAATTGCCCACTTACACTAACTAGTCTGTCTTGCTTAAAAAGTGCTTTGTTTCGTATTTACAGATGGAGGAGCTGTTGAAGGAGGTGGCCTTGAGTGAGGGGAGGAAACGGAAGATTGACTCCTTTGTGCTGAAGGTTACAGAATTGCTCCAGAATGTGCCGGAGACACCTGAGATGGAGGTGGGTGATGCGAGGGAGAACTACAGAGGACAATGACAAATTGGGGTTATTCATTTAGCACACATAATAAGGTATTGATTAACTGCAGTAATACTAGCCTTAGGCATTACTTTAACAGGAATGCTATAGTGATGATGGGCTGGTGTCCAGGATTAGTCTCTTCATTTTAAAAGGTCCCATTTGTCTCTGTCTCTCTGTCCAGCTGAGTGACCAGTCATGGCTGTCTAGAGGTGCCAAGGTGCCTTTCCTCCTGGTACCAAATGCTGTCAAGGGCAAGTTCCACATGGCACCTCCTGCGTCCATCTCCCTTGTGGGCAGCTACCCACTGGGGACATGCACTAAACCACGAGTTTCTGTGGATCTTGCCATCACCATGCCGGCTGTAAGTGAAGGGGAATGGCTTGATTAAGAATTGGATGTGCTTAAACTTAAAGATTTGTTATCTTAGCTTGTCTGCAAATAAAGAGGACATCTGTGAGTTAATTTAATGGCATTATGTTTATAAGCTTAGCAGTGCATGGCCTACCATCCAGGACTTTGTCCTCTGATGGGGGAAAAAATTCATTTCACCAGGATATCCTGCATCCTAAGGATAACTTGAACCAGAAGTACCCACGGAAGAGAGCCATGTACCTTGCTGGGTTGGCACAACACCTGTTATCTTCTCCTGCCATTGGGACGATGCGCTACTCCTGTCTCCATGGCAACCGCCTGCGTCCCCTGTTACTTCTCATGCCCCCAGGTACATTCTGGTGTTGAAAATGTGACTGGAGTGTTGTTAAACTATCTGTGTAAATAAAAAAGATTTTATCATATTGCATTGACTAAGCAAAGAATAGAAAAGACTGCTTATCTGGGCAGTGTAACCTTGATGTGATGTTTTTGCCTGTGCATGCCTCTTTGTACCAGAGTGTACTTTTTGTGTAAGTCCTGTGTCCTGATGCAGTGTGTCCATTCTCCAGGTGCTGACTCAAGCGCCCTGACACTGAGGCTCCACGTCTGTCCACCGACGGGATTCTTCAAGCCCAGCCGATTCCACCCACAGAAAAACAACGTCCGCACGTACTGGTACACAGGTGTCGGCACTCCACAGCCCGGTGAGAGGATTCTGATGAGTCTAAAATTTCTTAGTCCTGGTTGGGGAATGTGGTCGCTATTCCCTTGACCTGATGCATTTTACCAGGAAAAAACGCTCCAAGAAGTGTTGGCCAATTTCTGTCTGTCTTGTGCTCCAGATACCATTGAGCCGCCAACCCCTCACTATAACAGTTCCGTGTTGGGTGACCTCCTGCCACAGGCACACTTTCAGTTTTTGTCTGCGATTGCTGCCCAGTGTGCCTCCTTTAACGACGGTGTGGCCCTGCTCAAAGTGTGGCTGCGACAGAGAGAGCTAGACCAGGTATGCTTCAGTATGTCTGCTTGCGTTATGCATCTTTGCATTCACCTTGATTATGCACAAATGATTATGTGTGCTCAAAGCTCACAGTTACTTTGAGCCCATCAGCTCTCCCCTCTCTTTTCAGGGCACTGGGTGTTTCAGTGGGTTTGTGGGTACCATGCTGGTGGCCTACCTTCTCTGCTCTCGCAAAGTCAGCAACAACATGACTGCCTACCAACTGCTTAGGAACAGCCTGCACTTTCTCGGTTAGTATGGTGTCCGGGGGGGTTACCCATAAATAATAACTTGCATATAATTAACAACTTGCCACCCTCTTTAAAATACTGTGTTTGATAAGTAGTCTATACATTGTCAAACTTTCTAATGCATTGATTTTATTGATTGCGTCTCTGGTTTTGGGTGTATTAAATGTTTTTGTTTTCCGTGTTTTTCCCTGTACCTCAGCTTCCATGGATCTGACAGAGAATGGTATTACTCTAGCAAAAGATCCTGATTCCTCAGCGGTAAGACCCGAAGAAGCAGATTGATGCATGGTTTTTTTGTTCCTAGGGTTTAATCTCCTCTCTGACCTTTCTCCAAACCAGCCTTCTCTTTCCGAGTTCCACAGCACTTTCCAGGTGGTTTTTGTGGATCCTTCAGGACACCTTAACCTATGCGCAGACATGACGGCCAGCACCTACAATCGGGTTAGTACTCTGTGTAGTTTAATGCCGAGAGGTGAGATTGATGAGGCGGGCCTGGTTTTAATCCCTCTCCTCCTGTCTGTACAGGTCCAGCATGAGGCAGCACTCTCCCTGCAGTTCTGGGACGACCCCACCTTAGATGGCTTCCAGGCCTTGCTGATGACCCCCAAACCAATGATCAGGACGTTTGACCATGTCTTTCAGTGAGTGAAAACAACCCACATCCTATATATAGTTAGAAAGTTAGAAAGTGCCTGTAAAAACTGTTTAGCATCAAGGGGCTATGGTTAGGAATCTGAAGTTAAGTGCTCTCAGGAACTTTCTACTGTAGGTGAAGCATGTATTTATCCCAGAAGCCCCTTTGTTTTTCTTTGTGTTCTTTAGCATTTCTGTCTCTGTCGCAGGCTGTGTGGGCTGGTGAAGCTACAGTCTTCATGTAAAAAGCTCAGCCTTCTTAGCGAGCTCATGGACCACAGTGGTGACTACGTACACACTGTGCTGCCTTTTATTCTGTCCCTCCTGAAACTTGGCTTGGGAAAAAGGATCCATCTTTTTGCACATTCCTTGTGTCCTGTCCCAGAGGTGAGACTTTTAATAAGCAATAACCGTAAACATGTGTGTTGTCAGTCTCAGTTTATTATGGTCTACTGTTCCATTGATTGTGTAAGACAATGGGGGTTTTATGTCACAGTGGCTGGTAGACAGCGAACCCCCGAAACACAAGGACCAACCCCCGTTGACTTTTGGTCTCTTGCTGGACCCCGAGCTTGGGATGTCCGTGTTAGAAAAGGGCCCGCCAGCAGACAGCCCTGAGGTAGGCATGTTTTCGTCCTTATTTCCCCCCCCCTCGTCTCTGTGTATTACCATCCATTAACCCCATATGTACATGCTTAATTTTATAGAACTTTTCATACTACAAGTTCCTTACTGCTCTAGTACTAGAATCCCTTAAATAAGCAAGTTTTTAAAAAACTTGGTGATATAAAACTTAACCTGAGAATTAAAATATCTAGCAGGCAGGTTGAAATTTCTGACCTGTCCCATGGGTCAGTGGATTTTGACATATGCCCACCCACATTAACTTCCACTGGCCCACAAGTTTTTCTTGTCCTGTCTTCAAGTCATTCAGTTCTCGCGCTTTGTCGGAAAACTCAACTGAATTTTAAATGTTTATAACCTGTTTAAAAAATGAGTGCATGATGCTAAATATTTCAAATATAAGGTAGTAGAAACATATTTTATGAAAAACACATATTCATGGGTAATTCAGGACAATTAAAAATGAGCACTTTCAAAAGCAATTTTAACTTTGACTGATTTTTAGGGAAGCAACTTTAGGGCACGTTATGACCTGTGAGAGGCCTGGAAAGTCAATACTTCCAGAGAGGTCTAACTGGCAAAATGATGCCAGTCTGCTCTTTCCACGCAAATGCTTTGGGTTCTCAACCACACATATCCACCTTGAGCATTTTGAGCACCTTGAGTCTTTTTGTGTTTTTCCTGTGTTTTTTCTTCCTCCACATAATGTTCTATTTACAATCCTGGTCACGGCTTCCTGAACACTCTTTTTTTGTGAGTTACTGCAAACCTTGAAACTATGAAAAATAATGTATAGGAATTGACTTGTCTAGAAAGGAAAGGACTTTAGATTCATTAGGTTTGTTTAAGGCGTACACACCTGTTCGTCACACATAGTAGAAGCTAATCCAAAAAACGCACACATCCCATCAATCCTGACTTTGAAACTAAATGCCTTTATGGTGTTGGTTTTGCTTGTGTGGTGTTTCCCCTCATGAACTGCTCGCTTCAGGTCCTTCCACAACGTTTCGATCGGATTAAGGTCAGGACTTTGACCATTCCAAAACATTAACTTTATTCTTCTTTAACCACTCTTTGGTAGAATGACTTGTGTGCTTAGGGTCGTTGTCTTGCTTCATGACCCACGTTCTCTTGAGATTCAGTTCACAGACAGATGTCCTGACATTTTCCTTTGCTGGTATAATTCAGAATTCATTGTTCCATCAATGACAGCAAGCGGTCCTGGCCCAGATGCAGCAAAACAGGCCCAAACCATGATACTACCACCACCACGTTTCACAGATGGAATGGATCAATGGATGGTTCTTATGGTGGAATACAGTTTTAAAAGGCTTTTAATTTAAACCAGAAAGTTCTGTTTTGGTCTCATCCGTCCACAAAACATTTTTCCAATGACCTGGCTTATCCACGTGATCTTGAGCAAACTGCAGATGGGCAGCAATGTTATTTTTGGAGAGAAGTGGCTTTCTCCTTGCAACCCTGCCATGAACACCATTGTTGATGACTCATGAAAACTTTTACATTGGCCATTGTGAGAGGGGCCTGTAGTTGCTTAGAAGTTACCCTGGGTTCCTTTGTGACCTCGCAGACTATTACATGCCTTGCTCTTGGAGTGATCTTTGTTGGTCGACCACTCCTGGGTGGGTAACAATGGTCCTCAATTGTACACAATATGTCTGACTGGATTTGTGGAGTCCAAACTCTTAGGAGTTGGTTTTGTAACCTTTTCCAGCCTGATGAGCATCAACAACAGATCAAGAGATCCTCAGAAATCTCCTTTGTTCGTGCCATTGTACACTTCGACAAACAAGTGTTGTGAAGATCAGACTGATAGATCCCTTTCTTTAAATAAAACCCTCACACCTGATTGTCATCCCATTGATTGAAAACGCCTGACTCTAATTTTACTTTCAAATTGACTACTTATTCTAGGGGTTCACATAATTTTGCCACTCACAGATATGTAATATTGGATAATTTAATAAGCAAGTGGCCACCTTGTGTTGGTCAGGATGTCAGTCAACCTGTGTAGTCAGAACAATAGTCTGTTGGAGTGTAGGGTATAGAGGGGAGTTGAACACTCACTTCACCTGAGTGCAGAAGATGGTGTTGCACCCAGCATTCTGTTAAGTCTTGTGGTCATTTTGTCAGCTCTAACTGCAAAGGTGTGCATGTCCCTTTTATGCCTGCGTCTGTCTGTCCATTAGTGAAGTGTCTGGAGGGATGATGCTCACATTGATTGCAATTCATACAAAGGTGATTGCCATCCTGCTGTTAGTATCGATACCCAACAACATGTGTTAACGCTTTGTTTTATGTAGTTTTAAGAATGTGTATTCAAATACCATCCCCTAAAACTAGAAATGCAATCGCATAAAACTTGGTTGTCTCCTGAGCTTTTAGTTTTGATGTCTTCGCCAGGACTCGCGGCCCTGGAATCGGCAGATTCTTTTTCTTGATGGTGTGATGAAATACCATCAGTTTTCATCAACCACTTCACCCTCTGACTTTGTGTGTGTGTGTGTGTGTTTGCGCGCAAGTACGTGACTCTTCAGTGTATTGATAGTCTGCTGTTTGAGATGACTGGCATGAATCCAGTGTAACCTTGTGACTTGTGTTGGTAAGTTGCGTAGGCAAGCGTGTGTGTGGTGAAAGAAACCAAATAAAACTGCAATGTAGAACAAGACTAGAGGCAAAAAAACAAGGAAAATTATGTAAAAATCATTCAAGCAAAAGCCCTTCATTCAGCTAGGATGACGCAGTGCTTTAAATATGTTGTTTGAAAGGTTAAATGATGCCGAATGTTTAGTACAGTGTTCAATCCAAAGGATTCCAAAGTTATATCAATTCCCTTTCCTTGTGTTTGTGTTGCATGGATTCCATTGCACAGCTAAAAATGCAGATGCTGATGTTGATATTGGAGACGTGATTCACATAAGATTCCCAGACACGTTTTGGTTTCATCTTTTATAAGAATAACTTGGTTTGATATGAAGGATGAATACTAGTGAATCTGGACAGATGTGTTGGGGTCTCTGATTTCAGTACTTGGATTAATGAATACACAGAGATGAGTTACTTGCTGTCTGTCTGGGTCCTGCTCCTCTCAGTTAAATTTACGCTTCTTCACAGGCGGTGGAGTTTAGGCGCCTGTGGGGCCCTCGGTCAGAACTGCGCCGTTTCCAGGACGGCTCCATCATAGAAGCAGTGCTGTGGGACGGGTCGTCAGCCTGCCAAAAGAGGCTGGTGTGCCGCGAGATCATCACTCACCTGCTGCAGCTGTTAGTCCTGTTTCTTTCTGTTCTCATCAACCCCCTCCTGACTGTATATGACCCTATGGTGCCAGGACATGGATTCTGTCTGAGGAACCAGGCCATTACTTTACCTGTTCATATCAGTTCATTTAAGTTAGTTAATAAGCAACCAACTCCCAATTCTCTGTATCTATACTTTCGAATAGCACCTACAGCTTTAAAGGGTATATTTTCATAAGATCTATATTTAATAATAATAATAAGTAGATTTTAGTTATAAAACAATTTTCATTTTATTATCTCAGTGTTGACAGAGGGGTTAACCCCATAGACTTGTCTGTGTAGGTTAACAGAGATTGAAGGTGTCGTTTTAACCTGCTTCTATGTTTGCAAATGTGATTTCTTTTTCTTTTTGCAAATTGTGGGGGGGGAAATCACTGCAGAAAATTATTATGCCTGCAGATGGAGAAATTTTAAGGTCCAATTAATTTTTCTTCAATATGATGCAATATATGGAACCTTTTTAAACTATGCATTTTATGAAGATACTAAGAAGTTTATGCATCAATCACTGGTTTAGTTACAAATAACACTTCTGTTGTTCCTCCAGTCATGCTGATATCCCAGAGTCCTGTGTGCGATATATTGGAGGATTGCTTGATGATATCATTAAAATTGGACGAGAGGCAAGTAGCGGATCTCGGTTCTAAATTATACTTAGCATGTCTTTTCAGCCCAGAATGTGGTAATTTACCATATTTGCATTTTTATTTTAGAAGTAGTTTTTATAATCCAATGAGTCTTATAGCTGTTTGCGTGTGCTTGTGTCCCAGGCCTGCAGCACAGGGGAAGAGGAGAGCTTGAAGGTGGTCCAGTCCTACGACGACCTGAGCCGAAAGCTTTGGCAGCTACAGGGACTGCCGCTGTCCGTCACGGCAGTGCAGGGCGCCCACCCAGCCCTGAGATACACGCAGGTGACTGCCCACACTCCGCTCTGATCACACCCTCATCCGCACCATGTGTCTGAGCCAGGAATGAGACAGTTGCCCCGTGCATTTCCACCCAGGTATTTCCACCAGTGCCCATGAAGCTGGACTATTCGTTTTTCAGCCGAAGTAAGGTGTCCCATGCCCTGGTACCGATGGAGGGCAAACCCTGTCCCGTCTACATCACCCCTCTGAAAGGTAAGCCTCACTCAAGCCCAAATGCTGCCATTTATTTATTTATTTTAAATTCAGTCCCAGAGCCCAAGCTAGATCTCAGGTCTCAAATTCTTGTTTATTCACTTCACCCTTTCCGTTTTATATTAAAGTTGTGGCAGTTAAAACAGACAAAGGTGTTCGTGGTCATCATGCAGTTAGAATTCTAGGCTTGTCCATTTGTCGAAGAACGCTACTGTGCTCAGTCTAATCACCGGTGCCCACCCACCCTGCATACCTCAGTGATCTGTCACATGGAAGGCAGCGGAAAGTGGCCCCATGAACGACTCGCCCTTCGTCACATCAAGGCGGCCTTCCACATCCATCTTGGGGAGCTGCTGACCAAGCACCACCGGTACACCTGCCACGCCACCCCGACACACCTGGACGTCTGCAAGGTAAACTACCTCGCTTTGCAGGTATAGGTTTTTTGTTAACCACAGTTGTCTTTCTACAAGCCCAAGCAATTGCAATGTTTGTATAATCTAATTTGCTGAGATAATATTGAACCAACCCTATTTAATGGAGTTACACTGGTGGTATTGGAGAACAGGTTTTGCTCTATTACTGATTCTTCCGTTATTGTTCATCTGTCCGTTTTATGAGGGTTACAGCAGTCCACTGACATGCACACTCAGAGTTGCTGTCTCTGTCACAGGATGGGCTAGTGTTCCGCATCCAGGTGGCCTATCACCGCGAGCCCCAGGTCCTGAGGGAGAGCATCAGCCCAGAGGGGTTGCTGTGTTACCGTGACAACGAGGAGGCCCAGGCGCTGGAGTTGGAGACGTTACACAGACCCTACCTCACCAGCACGCTGCACGGGTACAGCATCCTATTGAAATATGTGGTCTAATGGACTTCAAAATCTCCTTTTCACTGTGTTGGTAGTTTTCCGAGTACAGTGACAGGCAGACTTCTGCTATGGGCACTCGCTTGTTCCCAGTCAATGTTCAGTTTTTCATCAGTGTCTTGCTGCTTGTTTTATGATCTAAGGCTCTAATGTGTGGCATACGCTTTGACATGGTTTGATTCTATGGCAGAATGTCTCCTCTTTGTTTCAGGCTTCAGCAGCAGCACCCGTCCTTCGGAGGCACATGTCGTCTAGCAAAGCGTTGGCTGGGAGCCCAGCTTTTCAGCGGTGATGTCAACGAAGATGCAGCAGACCTCCTAGTTGCCTCGCTCTTTCTGCAGCCCGCCCCCTTCACTCCCCCTGGGTAACCACCCTCCACATCCCCTTTCCTTACAGACACAAATTAAATAGTTGTACCCCTGCCTCAATCCAAACCCTTTACAATGAGCCTCCCATCCTCCACTCTAGTTCTCCTCAGGTGGGTTTCCTGCGCTTCCTCCACCTGCTCTCCACGTTTGACTGGAAGAACTGCCCCCTGGTGGTCAACCTTAACAACCAGCTGAAAGGTGACTGTTTGAGAACCAACCCCACACATTCCTGTAGCTGTGTAACGGGCTCACACCTGCCCTCCTCCACATACCTTTCTAAATATGCCCCTTGGAAAATGTATACATTTGACCTACCTGGATTTTTTATGTGTTTATGTGTTAACCCTTTAGCAGTTGGGCTGGTGCCTTTAAAAACAGGAGGAAAAAGTAATGCATTTACTTGAGAATTAAACGGTAGTGGGGTAGTGTAATTCATAAAATTTAGTATGAACACATTTCACTACAGCCATTTGCACTAAAATCTGCTTCAGTTGTGTGGTGAGGTATTGGGTATAAGAGTTGCAATGCATTGCATTGCAGTGCATAGGACAGGTCTGCAGTGAGATCTACTGAGAATTCTCTTGGTAATGAAAACCAGGTGTTTGGAATTTTCTTAAATTCAATCAATAATGCATGGCTAACATCTGAATTTTTATTTGAAAGGTTACATGAACCTACTTGTTTGGTCAAGTTTAATAAAAATGTATAATTTTGCCTCAAGTTATGTAGTGTTATTGACAAATTCAGTTTGTTCTCTTTAAGGAAAGTTGGTTACTCTTTACTTGAATGTAGTCACATTGCCTTTAATAAAGCATTAAATGAACATCACAGCTGCTATCCAGTATTTCACCTTAATGATATTCTATTCAAGCAGCCATGTCAGAATCAGGCTCTTCGCAATTCATAGTTAAAAGCTCAAGAGACTGTTAAGTTTTTTTGAAAGCCGAAATGGCAATCTAACAATATCTTTAGTCTACATCTGTAATGTATCCCTGCTTGCTTCCTGAAAGACTTGCCTCGCTAATTTACTCTCAGATGCTGATCACGTGGAGATTAAGAATGATTTTGTAGCATCCAGGGAGAGTCTGCCTGTCATGTTTATTGCTACACCCAAAGATAAGAAGCTCTCGGTGTGGACCAAGGACGGCCCGTCAGTACAGGTTTGTTATTCCACCCTCTGTTCCTGGAAAGCCAGCCAATGCTGTTTACAGATTATTCACCTAGTGGCTTTAATGCATCCCTGTTTACCATTTACAATTAATTATTAATAGACATTTCAGTGTGGGCTCATTATTTTTCTCCTTTGATTGTAAGAATTTATGGGGACAAAGCCGTTTGCAAATCAGGGCTCAAATTGCTCAAAATTTTGAGCAATGTCTGAAATAACGCGGTGAAACGTACAAACTGAACCAAGGCTACCTGAGACTCCTCAACCATCTCCTACCCCACAGATGCTGCAGCGCCTGATCCTGGTGGCCGCAGAGAGCCTGCGGGTCCTGGAGACGCAGCTGACAGCCCCCAACCCGGAGCTGGACATTCGGGTCAGTGAGGCCAAGGATGCGGCCCTCACAGCCAGATTCTCTTCTGTCCAACCCAGTTACCTTTGCTGCGGGATCTGTGAAATCTCACCTGCGCTTTCCGTTTCGCTGTGTAGGTGTCCCTGCGCCCACCTCTGGATGCGTACGATGTTCTGATCCACCTCCAGCCCAAGCAGGTACCCCTTCTGGCCCAGGCTGTGGACCCTCCTCACATCACTTTCAGCCGGGGAACCAAGCCTGGCTCCGTGGCTAAAGCCGGAGGGGCGCTCCCCGTCATTGACTTTAACCCGGTGGACAAATACCTGGCCGACCTCAGAGTAAGTTCACTGCTGTGTGCACGTGTCGATGCCTTGGTTTTAGAAGGGAGAACATTTAACCCCATGTGGTGTATTTTTAAAAGGGCCATTTTTCCAATAGTTTCATTTGAAGGTTATGTCCAACGTTCTCAGATGTAAGTGTTCTTGGATCCCCTGTGCTTTTTTGGGGGGAAACGGGACCTCTTTGACGTGCATGGAATTTTCCAGGTGTGGGGAATAAAACTCCTATGATCATACCTAAATAAATTCCACCTGCGCTGGTCTGTTTCTGACTATCCTGTCTCAGCAGAGCGAATATTCCAGGCGACTGAAGAAAGACTTTTTTATTATATATTTGGATCAGTATGAGAAGTTGAATGACAAGCTCCTTTTCTAGCATGTAGCCTGAAGTCAACACTAATATTTAGCTTCAAATGTAATATAAAGTATAAATACTAGTATAAATGTAGGTCAGTGTTGTTTATTGTTCCTTGTAACACAGCTTGATCCACCTAGTTTTGTAGACAAAAGCAGCAGTTTACTATGAAGGCCACTAGCTGCTCCTCCAAGGCGAGTGTAACATGAGTGTAGGGTAACCAAGCAGGCTCAAGGGGATGTTATGGTGAGCTAACTGGCATTTCTCCTCCATCTGTGGTTTAAAGGAATCTATTCACACATCTTTTCAGATACTTTTTGTTGGTTTCACGCCGATGACTCATTCTGCTCCACATAGTTCTCCACAGAAATAACCGCTGTTCTACAAAGTGTGTCTCTGGTCTGCAGCCAGGAAAGCTCTTCTAAATCTAGTCTGTTGAGCTGTGTTGAAGCTTAGAAAAGATTGAATTTGCTCTTTGTTTTTCCCCTTCTCAGGCTGTGTTTGGACACTTGGCACTGTTTTTCTGTGACCCTTATGGTGGCACAGTCATTGCAGTGCTATGGAAACCACAAGCCTTCACCCCACAGCCTTTTAAGGTAAGAATAAGGCATGCTGAGATCACGCTAGTATAAAAGCAAAAACTTTATCCCGCTGACTCTTAACGTTCCGTCAGATACAAATTCTGTGTGTGTGTGTGTGTGTGTGTGTGTGTATATATATATATATATATATATATATAAAAAATTTAAAAAGTGCTTTTCTCTTGTTTTTTTGCTATTGAATCTTGATAGTGAAACTTTCGTAAAAGAAAACTGAAATCTATCAGCTAAAACCACCGTTCATGATGAAAGGTCGACAGTGTTATCTGGTGTGACTCTTTTTTTCCTGTGGTACTGCAGTCAATCCCCAGCCTTTCTATTTAATTTTTTGACAGACTTCCCATGTGAGTGCTCGGCGTGTGGAGGTGATGGGAGAAGAGGCCCAAACTGTCCCCAATGTAGAGGCAATTTTGGAAGATTTCCGCGTCATGGGGGAGGGGCTTGTCAAAATGGTTGAACCTAGAACAGAGAAGTGGGTGGTTTAAAGACACCACCGTACCTTCTCCAGCAGAAACTGGGAGTGGCCTCGCATTTGTTTTAATGCAAGCCTAGAAGTCTAGTTCCTTTACTATAAACTTGTATAATACAAACTTGATTAAAATGCATATTGTTATTTTGATTTTATGTTGTCTAATCAAGCCTCAGAGGTTAAACATTTTTGAATGTATTAAAGCTTTATGGGTATGATTTTTACCTCCCAACCACGAAACGTGTGTACATGTCCATTTTAACACGCGTTATATATCACTTTGTTCTGTCCATTTAGGGAGAATAGATGGTTCATAATTCTGATCCAAAAGGAAGTTGGTGCTGCTGGGCATTACTCTTGAGCAAGGCTTTGAGGCTGACATCAGTGCTGTGTAAATCGCCTTCAAAAGGGCCATTTGCTAATCTGGTCAGGTATCTGTTCTGTGTCGTATACAACTCTGTGTCGTCTGGAACGTATCTCCTGGTCTTACAGAGTGTGAACCGTCCCTTGAACACACGTGTGTTTTTTTTCAGCACCAAGTAGTCACCGGTACAAGTGTGTTCCCTGTCAGACGTGACAGTGCAGGTTTTTATTTTTATTTTTTCCCTCCGCGAAACTGAATTGCCAATACGATAAACATTGTTTTGCACAACCCTGCTGCATGAGCAAACCTGGCGAGGCGTTGAAGTTTTAAGGTTTCAATACTCTGCGGGATAGAAAAATGATACCGGCAAACAGTGAATTCTCTAATGTGGCTTATATTGTGCCATACCTAAATGCAATGTTTCAACCTGGATGAACTCCGTTTGATGTCTGGACTTGTGGTACCTTCTGGATGTGTATGTAAACCCACCCCCCAAGTGGTGTCTTAGCTTTGGTTTTTTCCCCCCACATAGTTGTTGTGGTGTTCTGGGCCTACTAGATGGTAGCGCTGATTCAGTGTCATTCCTGTATCTCTTGAGTAACGGCTTAAAGCGGTTGTTCAGTTGATTGTTATCGTTCCATAAACTCCTGTTTGCAGCTGCAAAACATCCTCTTCTGCTGTGTGGTACGTGATATTTCTTTGTGTATTGCAATAGACCATGGAAACTTTAGGTATATTATCCAAAAATGAATGGTAAATTTTTCTGGACGTGCTTTTTTTGGAATCTATAGCTGTCCATTCCAGCCTCGCTGGTGTGCTCGCCCCTCACCAATTTTCGGGGAACTTCATTCCAACACTTAACTCGAAGCCTCTTGGCTATGAGATAAAATAAAAGATGAAAAAATCTCCAGACGCTGTTGTCGCCGGTAGAAAGGGCAGTGTCGTTATAGGTTCAAAACCCTACTCCTGCGTCTTGGGTGAAGAGGATGTGTGTCTTAGCATGTAATTTTCTTAATCACGAATGATCTGTCAAACAGGTTTGCGATTAGGAAATTTTTCTTTCCTCTTCACAGTTGCTCTGCATTGTCAACAGCTGGGATTGTGACAAACATCTCCTTGGATGCAGCTTAACTCTTGACATCGACTTGGATGCCGTGGGGGGGGGGTGGTATAGGGGGAAACCCAAGCCCAACAACCCTGCCTAAGAATTTCAACAATTGCACAATTAAAAATCAGGCCCTTAAATTTATCATGGATGTGTTTAAGCAAGTCCGCCTTGGAATGTGGCCAAAACCACCAACCCCTCTACACCCCCCCCCCCCCCCCCACCCAGAATTGGTGGTCTTTGTCCAGGCTAGGGGCTGGTTTTTGCTAAGAGCGTGGTTTTCAGAAGACAAGATTTGCTCACCTCCTTACATGGCACTGGTAAGATTAGTACACTTTTCAGCTAAAGAAATACTGCAATAACTTCTCTGCAGAGGTTATCACACATTTTACTGTTCTCATCCAATCAAAAATGCAGAAATAGAACCGACACATTCTAGATCATACTGAATCCGGTCTTTGCTGAACTTAAATTATAGTTCAACATTTGTAGGCGTTCAGTTGAAAAAGCATACTTTGAAAAACTGTTGCAGATTAAATCTAAGACCGTAGTCAGGTAAAGCTAATTAATCAGAGTCAGAGCTGACACAAGATGAGTGATGTATCTTTGAATCAGATTTTTGTGGAATCGGATTTCTTATTAAGATATTTTTGGTATTGGGCCTCTCGTTTCAGCTCTCTCAAATAAGAACGGTGCTGGTGGCTAAGGGCATAGGACCAGACAAAGGGGGACATTCCCCCCCACCCCCCAATAATTTTTTTTGGTTAAAGTATTTGCAAGTGACAGGAGGGGAGAATGCTTGGTCTTTCTAGCCTTGTTGTGATGTGTAATGCAGCTCTAATCTGCTACTCGAGGCGGCTATGATCAAGCTGATGCTTGGTTTTGAGTATTTACGTTAATATTACAGTATAATGACAGGTCATAACCTGTTTTTATAAGGGTTTTCATTTCCGAACAATTGGTATGGAGAGCAGCAGAATCATACAGTACCAGAGAAAGAAAAATATTGTTTAATGAATTTATCATCAGTAATAAGTTGGTATTCAGTAGTGTCCTAGGCCATGGCCCCTAAGAATGATTTAGATATTATTTTCCAATTTATAAGGATTTGTCTGCATTTGCTAGAGATTAGCATTTAATATATAAATAAAATATCTTCATAGAAGGCATGCCTCTGGACCTCACCTAGTTAAGTGTCCACCCCAGTGTCAGACTCACTGTTGTGTCACATGACCTGGGGTGATTTATTTTGTCGTAACGCATAAATTGACTTATATATTATATCTGACTTAATACCTCCCATTAGATAACTGATTAGAGGTTGTTTGTGCACATAATTCCGTATACTATTATGATACGCAGCCTATATTATGAACAGAGAGCTATTTTGCTGTGCATATTAAACGATGCACAGCGTTGTTCTTGGGCTCGCAGGACAATGTCTGGTCACACATTAATCTGTGTGCTCTGTGTGTTTCCATCTCTGACCCTGCATTAGATATAATGATATACTAATGGCATCTGATAATAACTTGGTGTCTGTTCTAGTACTGCTTGATTTAAGTGCTGCATTTGATAC
>JAOVYW010073318.1:5996-31554 GCA_025775045.1 Hiodon tergisus
GTCGGAGTGTATCTCTTCTCATCAACTGTTTGAAAATGAAAACATTATTTCATAATCCTGGCTCATATCATTCTGTTTTGCCTTCCTTCTTCTAACATTTGAAAATGTTCTTTTGAAATTCAAGAATTCCGGCTGACACTACTAAGAACATGGATGCAGATATCTCATGTCCTCACCTCCGAGATTTCCGATTGATGTGGTTCGTAGAGTGGAACAGGCCCTGAAAAAACCTGCCAGACGTCTTTCTTTTGAACATTTCTTGTCAAGTGGATTCATCATGAGACCGCAAGAAACGTCCCGTCATCATTTTTTCAGCCTCGTGTTTTCGCCCATCATGACCCCTCACCACGAAAAGTGGTTTAGCAGAACGAATGGCCCAACGTATGAGAGAGTGTTTGCTCTTTGAAAAATTCGGCCCGGTTTTTTTTAACGCGTGGTTTCGGTTTGGAGAAGTTATTCCAGCGCTGCACCTCTTTCCTTTGAGGTTGTTTACAATGACCTAACTCTGAGATGTTAAAGCCCGAAACGGAATGAGCTTTACGGGGGGTTCGAACATAGGCCTTGCATTCTCCGTAAAAACAATTAGCCTGTGTGTCAGGCTGTTTAAGGGGAGGGACCTGATGAGACGTGTAATACTGCGCTTTTGAGCGCCTGAATCGCGGCTCGCTGGGCTCCTCTACGGCTCGCCATTCTCATTGAAATGAAGGAAATCTATCGGGGTTTTTTTGTGAAGAAAAAAAAAACCCTTCACAGGGCGGAGAAACAAAAGCCGGGCCTGTGAGCGGGCCCTGTCCACGGGGTGCAGAGACGGGGACAAAAGAAGTACCCCCTCACAAAAGCTCCGACGGGCTCCCGCATTCTCCCCGGGGGATGGCTTTAGCCGCGAGCGCCGGTTTCCCCCCTCTTTCCTCCTCTTTCCTCCTCTTTCCCCCCACTGGCATTCAGGCCCCTGGGTCTCCTGTCACAGGGAAGCTAAGTCCACGAGCCCAGCATATGCTCATGCTTCCAGACGGACCAGCCGTACGGAGGGGAACTAACGTCGCCTCCAAAACATTCCCCGAGATAGATCACTCTCTCCTTTAAATCCCATCTAATTAAATCTGACGTCTTCGGAGGGGGACTGTGTCACACTAAGACGCGTGCTGAAATTACAGAACTGGTTTAGTCGACTTGATTTTTACTTCATTGGTGTTTTACATGATGCTTTTGTGATTTCCAATATCCTTAGCGGTTATTTACCGTTGTTTTTTTACTTATATTTACATAATATAATATTTACATAATGTGCATGATTTGTACAGGAAACGTATACATGTGTATTATGTGCAAAGAGGATAAGACGGCATTATAGATTGAAACCATTTATTCAGGGGCATTGAATTCACTTGTTCCTTCCTAATTTACAATCTGTGGTAGAATTAAGCATACATATATGTAATCTCCTCCCCTCGGACAGCACAAAGGTGTGCCAGTGGTGTCCGAGGGAATCTCTTTACATTAAACAGCAGAAGCCAGAAGCCATGCCAGTCTGGCCAGTTACTGGCCATAACAGAAACTTTTCTCAAGGCCTCTACAGATGCGTAGGATGTGGGTCACTTTTAGTTCACAAGACTGTAAGCTGGTTGAAAGTATGTCATTCTAAAATCAAGCTTTGATAGAAATTCCTAAAAACCTGGCGGTCCGTTGCAGTATGAATGGAGAATTAATCCTTGGTCTTTTTTTCATAATCTGTCAGACGTTTGGTCTTATACATAATGAAACATCACAAGACAGTGCTGAGACTGTGGAAAACCACGAGACCTAGTTAAAGCCCTTGATCATATAAAGTTGTTGTTGTTTTTTTCGACACCGGAATGTCTTACCCCTCTAAACGGATCCCTGGAAAACATCTCTTACGTCTTACTGAAGCATGAATCATATTTTCTTCAGCGTGTAAAATAATGAGGACCCCTTTGAGAACAAAAAAGAAAAAAGAGAACCCCTTTACATTACTTTTTGCTCCCCCTCTTAATAACAATAATTTGGAGGAAAGTTGCGGTAAAGTGTGAGTAAAACCATGACTAGACAATTGCTTCATGCCTGGACATTGCCCTCTGACCGCTGGCTCTCCCAGCAGGTGTGCGAGGCCAGGCTTTATTATAAGGAACCCCCGGGGACCTCCAGGGCTAACACCCTGGAAGGGAAAGAGTAGAGCGGGACATAGATATTGGACATATCTGCACAGCATTCCCTGTCTGGTCCCCCTGCTGGGTTTGAAGGTTGCTCTGAAAGCAGCTCTGTGTGATGTTTCCCGGGCCAAAGTGCTCCCCTTCTGATAAATTCTCACAGACACTTCCCAGCTCCCTTTCCAAAATTCTCAGGAACACTAATTCAGGAATCTAAATATATAGATGCACAACTAAAACCAGAGAAAGATTATTTTTTTTTTAATCATGCCTCAAGGACATTAAGCACTGAATATGATTTTCTGGGTTTTTTTAGTTTTAAAAAAAAAGATTTTCTATTTTGTTATTAAAAACCTGTCCGTTCAGTTTGTCCATTTTGGGTGCTTTGATGGAGGGTGGCTCAAGGCTGCAGAATCTTCAGACCTTCCCTTGCTGTCACTTCTCTATTAGCAGGCCCGCTCGTATTGTTCTGTTTCAGATCTCATCGTGGCTGTATTACCTTCCCTTGCATACCTAATATTTGTTTTTGTATGCTACCGTAGTTTATTCCTGCTGAGGCGACATAATGTCGTACAGCCCTAAACAATTACTATACTCTCCCTCCCCCTGTTTGTCATCTGTTAAACACGTTTTTCTCTCTCTCTTTTCTTTTTCCTCCCCCTCTCCCTGGCATGGGACGATAAACTGTGGCCAGTCCAAAAGAGGGATATCGTCTCCACTGTCATCCTGGCACCGAAATACCAAGAACCAAGAACAAACTTTTTGTTTGCTATCCCTCCAAAATATGCACAAAGTGCTGAAGCTGCCAAGGTAACGATTGATGATCTTCGCTGATTACCTTATTGTTGATTACCTTCATACTAAATGTGTCTATACTACAACCTTGTTTTCTCTCAACTGCCTCTGGAGTCAGGGAAGAATTCTTCAGGTTTCCAGGTGTTTTGATTCCCTCAGGAATGATTGCCCGAGGCCCCATATATCTTTTAACACTATGCTGGACTTCATCCTGATTGTAGATAGCCATTCAATGACTCCAAATTCAGTTATCAAAAATATTATGGTAACAACTGACCAGAACTCTCACTTAAATACCACATAGAAATATTTAGAGTGCCGCATTCCAGTTAAAATCTCTGTCTGATGGATGCAGAACATCTTAGCCATGCTGTTGTCTCCTCTAAGCTAGATTACTGTAAAGCGCTTTTGAAAAGCAGCCCGCACACTATGACTAAACCTTTACAACATGTGCAAAACTCTGGGATCTTATGCAAAGCAGCAAAAGAAGTTCCACATTAAACCAGTCTTAGCATAACTTCAAGCTATTACTATTGCCCCCCAAGATTACTTTGATCACAGGAAACTGTGTAGCAGAGACTAAATCTGGAGGGAAAGAAATCTCATAGAGAGTCCCCAATCTATAGAATAGCCCACATGATTTTGTCTGGGAATGTAATATGCAATATGCCTCTACAGTCTTTAAAAAAAAAACATGGACGGTATTTATGTATTGATCTGTTTTTAAACTGAATAGTATCAGAGAGCCACAAACTCTGCTTTCTACAAACTCAATTCTCCTGTCAGAATGCTGAATTATGCCTGGGACCAAATCAAATATTTTATTGCACTTTAAATAACTTTTTATTTTTATGAGTAGGAGAAATAAAATATTTTAAAAAAGAAAACGCCATTAATTAGAATTTTATTAAATGCGATTGAGGAGCTGTCAAAGCGTAAATGTAAATTTATCTTGTACATGGATGCAGCCAAAATATAAATGCAATAAGCATTTTTTGTTTCATTCGAACTGCACCTCGCAACAGATTTTGGTGAAGTAAATTAATTAAAAAACTTAGACAGCGGCTTCTCTTTAGGGAGTTTGACATTTTGACACTTTTTTAACTTCCTAAATTCGTCTTCCATGCCATCTACAGGTGCCTTTTTGGAGTGTTCTCATACGTCTTCCCGTTAAAGTGACGCTTCGATAGGACTGCTGGCAGCATTTGAAACACAGACGGAGGGGACCGTGTGAAGTAAGCCCTATTCGTATGTAAATGTTGAGTCTGGGAGACGCCGCTCTTGTTCGAGTGACCCCTGGGCGCTCAGGGCGGAGGCAGCGCACCGCTGGGCCTGGAGTGGGGGGATTCAGGATGACTGGCACCAGAAGACGAAGGGTTGGCGGAATTCGCAGCCCGGGGACGTCTCGGGAGTGAAGAGCGCGAAGAAAAGAACTCTCCGGTTCCCTGCGCGACGCGAGACAGGAACAAAACAGCAGAGCAAGCCTCCATGACCGCTCTCTCTCTCCTTCCTCTCGTTTCCTAACGACCAGGGGAGCACTGAAGCCTTTGCTCTGGGACAACATCTTGGCTTGCGTTTAAAGATGAAGGGGCTGATTTGTTGGTTTAAGCAATGGAAAAAATTTTGTTTTAAATCCGCCGATGAGCAATGGCCAGAGCTGAATAGCTAAATAACTCCAGAGCCAGAAGGACAATTGGCTTCAGTCCTATTACCCAGTGACATAGCGTATTTGCTATATTGAAGTGGGCCACTTTGCCAATCGTTGAGTTAAACTATCCAATGAACTGTCTGAGCGCACCTCTATAAGGATTGAATAAATAATCGAATACCTTTGTGCTTTGTGCAAAGAATACCAGCAATAGCAATGTCCGAAAGCTACTTGGTACCTCTCGAGTGGCTGAGTGGCTCCGTTGGTGAAAGTGCTAACTGGTTGAGCATTGATGCTGTTTACACAAGCAATTTAAAAATTGATTTAGAACCGATGATTAAATAGATATATATATATATTTTTTTTTTTTTAATCGCTTCCTCAAAGCCCCTTGCAGTGACCTCTAGCAATTTAAATACGCGTCCCTGCTACACAAGCAGAACTGTGTTTGTTTTCCACTCCACCCATGGTGGTGATCTTATTATAGTCTTTAAACCGCACATTAAGTGGCCTTTGTGGACGTTTCACATCGAGCTGTTCCAAGCTTGTGTTCCTTGTTATATTTTCCTCCAAGCTCAAAAATGCAGAGTTCAATACATCTTAAAAAGCAGTGTATTGTCGGCAGAGGTCACGAGGAAATGAAAACTTAGTGCAAGTGTGTGTGTGTGTGTGTGTGTGTGTGTGTGTGTGTGTGTGTGTGAGCGAGAGTGTGTGTGTGTGTGTGTGTGCGCGAGAGTGTGTGTGTGTGTGTGTGTGTGTGTGTGCGCGCGAGAGTGTGTGTGTGTGTGTGTGTGTGTGTGTGTGTGCGTGCACATGTGTGTAGTCTACAGACAGTCCTTTTTTAGGAATGAAAAGTGAGGACAGAAAAGAGTTTTGGGACATGTTGAGACACATATCCGTATGTGCGTTCAGCTTGGCAATTGTATCACTTGGTGTGGTGAACGTTAATTTGTTTTGGTCTCCGCCAAAACTCTGGCTAACCAACATTTTTGTTGAGTATTCACCAGAGGATCATAATTCAAATTCACTGAGAAAACCAAAAGATTAAGTAATAAATATTCATGTGGTGCCTGAAGACCAATAAGCAAACATAACAAAATAAATAAAAGTGAGTGTATTATCCAGAGGCTGTACTTTAGATTAAATTTGGCAGGAAGCCAACTACACAAATCACCAGAATAAATTTTTTCTGGCCCTGGACATCGTTTGGAGGACAGCCGGCAGAGTAAACAGGGGAAATTATCGGTTAGGTTTAATCGACATATGAATCATTTCTAAAACAGAGTCACAGAACGGTGGGGGATCAGGTACTTGCTGACGACCCCCTATGCTGAATGGCCCTATTATGGGTTTGAGAATACACCATAAGCACAATTAAAATCCAAAATGACTTGTCTGAAAGGAACATTCATTTATTCAAGTAAGCTGTGTTTCGGTGCTCGTGTTAATGCCGATGATTATGCTTTGCTGGGAAGATGTAAATGGGCCCAGACTGGTTTAGTTTTACATAACACATGTTCGCTTGATTTGGAAGCTCTGTCCCTTTAGTCAACAGTACTGCAGTCTTGGTGGCAGTTGAACGATAGGCCAGGTGAAATGCATTTGATAAATAGAGGAAGTTATAGGCAAGGTTTTAAAACATTCAAATAACTGGAACTGATACTGGGAGAATGCCTTGCTTGCATCATGTGACCCGTGAATTAATTATGCGAGGCATTTTAGCATAAATGATCTCTTTGTCAAGTAAAATAAACACATAAGCCTGACAGCCATTCTTCAACGTAGATATTATCTGAGGATTCCAGCAGAGAAAATCATTGGAAATACCCATGGTATCTGCTAGGAGCATGCCCAGCTGTTTGAAGGGAGACAATTCCCTTTGTGAAGGAGAATTACTCTGGGGGATAAAGGGGGGTGCAAACCATTGAGCAGTGGTATGTTGAGAACTGATCCCAGACTAGGCTTTTGTACTGTTGAAATAGATTTTAAAAAGGGACTTTAAGAATACAGCACTGATTGACTTTCCTTGCATTTCCCCGGCATTAAGGCGGCGTTGTTGGTTCCTGCTGGGGCACCCTGAGCCCACTGTTCCAGGGTCAAGGCCCGCCATTCCTAATGGATCTGTCAGTTTGCCCGTGCACGGGGTTTGTATTGTATTACTGGGATCACTGCCTCTGTTGAAAGTGCTCCGAGGGAAAAGAATAGGGGATGACCAGACCGTCGCCATCAGATCTTGAACTTCAACCACCGAGCAAAGGGCTCAGAGCACCAAAGGCCGAAACAATTGGTACCAGCTGAGTGATCCAAATTCTGAACAGCTATTTCTAAGAACTGAAAAATTATGACAGAGAGCACATACAGAAAGACAGTGGCACTTTCTATGCTCATAGAAACCACTGTCTGACACATTCGTTGACGTGCCTTTTAGCCCTCATGTTCCCTTGAGAGTTTAAGAAAGGGTCTAGAAAGGAATGGACCATATACTGTTGAAAGACATTACATTACTGCTGCAGATGGGTATTATTTAAAACGTATATAAAGTGCCTTTGCAAAAGTTAAACCCTGTTCAGTGTATTTATCTGCTGATATTATATGATTCGACAACACAGATTTACCATATAATTCACTTAGCATTATGATTTATAGACGTTAGCGGTTTGGGCACACGCCATTGCTTCTATGCTCGACCGCTGGAAGCTCAGCTTCAGATTATTCCAGTTCAAAGCTAACGTCAACTCATCCGCACAAGGTTATGAATAAGCGAACTTCTTGGGGTGAAATACAACCCACTTGTATAACAATCGATGTTTATGAGAGCAAAACAGCGGCCTCAACTTACACAAAAAAACTGAATTTGGCCGGACCGGTACTCAAAAGAATGTATGAAGGACGGACGCACTTTCGCTGGAGGAAATTATGGAACTGGCTCAGATAAACATATCTCTTCATCTTCTAAAATTGAATTTCCACCCTAATTCTGATTGCATGAAAGAGCTGAAAAGGTTGGGTTTTTTTTCCGTCCTGGCTCCTGCAGTTGCCCATTACTAATTGAATTTAATGCTGCTCTGGGTTTCTGCACTGAGCCGCAGGCCCGGAAGATTTACAGGCCTGAGCGAATGTGTGAGCGACTCAGGAATGCAACATCAAAGGCACCATCGCTGGCGTGGACGGGGCACACGCAGAAGTGGCGCGGTTGGCGAAACGGCGGAGGTTTTTCCTTCTCCTCTCCCGAGGTATGAGGTTGAGGTCAGGAATGTCCTGGCTGGCCCTCTGTCAGTGAGTTGCAGCTGCTGGGGCCACCGGATTGGTTATCTGACACGCTTTTGTCCCGTTTACAACCCCCCCCCCCCACCCCAGCCCCAAATACACCATTATGCTGCAGATCAGAATATTTGCAAAGAGGCTTCCAGACGCACGTCATTTGCATTGGGAATATTGACGGTGGAAGAAAGGAGTAAAAAAAAATTCACTTTTAACCAGTACTTTTAAACTCATGTACAGTTTCTCCAAAAACACCCAGCTGTTGCCTCCAAGGGAACCTAGTAGTATGGCAGTGGCTGGGTTCAAGAGTAGTCAAAGTACTTAACATGTATTGCTTCAACAAATATCCACGGGGGTAAATTTACAATTATTTCTCATTGTCCACGTAATTATGCTTTCCTGGTAGCATTTGTTGCTACGCCCCCCACACATAGATCCCCGATGACTCTGGTCATGTCCTATGGTCATGGTCAACCCCAAGCCAACGGACTAGAAAAGCGATCCAGAGAATCCCTGGCCCAGGAAAACGGCTCCCTTTCCTGCTTCCCCTGTTTAATCACCCATCATCAGATACCTGGGCCTTTGTATCCCTTTGCTCGGAGCAATTCCTCTTGTGACGCTCCACTCCAAACAACGCAAACCCCAGTCCAGCCCAGGCAGTCTCAACATTTCTAATGGATACTAAGTAGATGTGCAGATGTGCTCCTCTGTAGTAATGCCCTCCGGATCATCGAGGAGCCATTTGAATTTGTTTTGAATCCTTCATTGTCATAAATCAGACTGTATTTTTAAACCTTTATTTGTATCTGGAGAATCCGTCTTCTTGGTGGAAGGGTGTAACTTTGGAATTAGGAAGAGTTCATTTTAAGGGTATGCGGCTTATGATGTCTGCACTAGGTGTATAGAGGCTGCATTGGCTTCTTACAATAAACAGCGCAGGCTTACAAGGTTTTACAGTGCAATACGTACTGAAAAATAGGTAATCCCAGAGTGTGGAAATGTGCATTTAGGAAAAGCAGTTAATCTATTGATGCCATTTTTTCCCCATTGTCGATCTGCTTTGGGTTTTCAGCAGAAAACACTTGTTTTCTTGTTTCATCATTTGCATGATGATCACGGAACACCGTGGATAGAAGCCAAGCCAGCAAAGTTTTGAGAGATCAGGAAACGATGCCATCTCTCTTCTTACAGTTCTTGCGTAAAAACTTCAGAATTTCCTACAGATTTTCAAGGAATTCAGATTGTTGTTCCACGGATGAGAAATACTCTCCAAGAAAATTGTTCTGTCATCAGAGAACTTGAATCTAGGAATATCAATTATGGAGGTTTAACACGGCACTCTAAGTTTTCATACCAGACTTCTGAGGAGGATTCGACAGAAGTATATTCATGATACATGAAACAGGGCATGTGACCCAATACCTGCAGAGGCCACAGGCATGCTTGTCCACTTAGTGTCTCAGCCTGGGCCTGACATAAACATGGAAACAGTATCGCAGTGGGCGGGGCCCAGCTCCACCCGTAACAGGATCTCGTCCTTCCCGTCGGCACCTGGCTAATTAGCGAGGACATCCTGCTCTGACATTCCCCAGTGACGGTGCTGATGTGGAAAGGTGAAAATCCGCCTGTCTCCTTCCCGTCCTCCCATTCATATTTGACATGAGCCCAGTGCCGTTTCGCTGCCCTGACCCCCCCCGGTGCTGGACGCACCCACGTCTGCAGGAAGACTCCCAACCGAGATAGCAGAGTGCTGTGAAACGCAGGCCCGTCCATCACCCCCAGGGCCGGGTTTCACTGAAAAAGAGGTGTGATGTCAAAGCCCTGCTTCCTCTGTTTTTTCCACTCTTTAGCGTGCAGATGAGCATTTTCAGCCACACTGGTTATTTCGGTGATCCTCCATGTGCCAAGGTGGCCGTTGGATGGACCCGCGAACGGCAAGCTGCCGTTCCGCTGATGTTTCCCACCATTGTCTGCTGAATCCTCTGGAACACATCACAAAGTTCTCCGCCTTGGCCGGAGCCGAAAAAGCCGCCTCGAAATTTATTTATTTGGAAGATTAAAAAAAAAAAGTACTGCATTGCTGATGTGTTTCACAGCTGTTGAAGGGAAATTGTTGTTTGGGGCCTATCAGCTGGATTCGCACATCAAACATGTGGTGGAAGGCCGCAGAATCTTTGATAGCTGGTTGTTATAAAGTTTCACATTGTTGTACGATAAGATTATTATCTTCGTCTCAAATCCAACGAAAGTTCCAAGACTGCATATGACTGCATTTTTCTTTTTGTAACATCATTTTGATTTAGATTCTTACAAATATGTAAAATTATGCGTATGTGCGAGTTCTTACACTTGGAGTGTCAATCTGTAGCACGAAAACTCTTCTTTCTTTTTTTTACATTTTAACCCAGTTAAATCATCTGGGCTTGATCTTCATCTGTGTGAAAATTAACAAAATTGTACTTGCTGCAGAAAATGGCACGACACACAGTCAAGCGATTACACCATTAAAAGTTACACATAAGCTTGCCTCAAGGACTCCTGCGAGGGTATTAAATCTCTTCAGTCATTCTGATTCCAGTAAGGTTTTGTCAAATGCAGGGATCTCCTAGGGCCCTCAGTTAAAGACAATGGGAGATCTGTTTATCAAATGCAGAGATCTCCTAGGGCCCTCAGTTAAAGACAATGGGAGATCTGTTTGTCAAATGCTGGAAGACTCTCTGGAAGACCAATTAATTGGCTACTGGTGTAGTTCTGCTCAGCCAAAGACTGGTATAAAAACGCATACCATAATTTTTCCGCTGCATAGCTGTGAATCTAGCAGAATAGAACAGAAACTAGTCTATCGCGGGGAATCCAATTAAAAATAATTTAATAACCGTGACAAGAAGCTGCCCAGATTGATTGTATGTTAACGTTTTAAAGAATTTTGCCGTTTTCTCTTACGGTCAAGGCACACAGCCGATAAGTGCATCTCCATTGATACTAACAAGGGGGATTTAGAGCAGTTTCTGCCATGGAAAACGTTGTTATCAAAGCCAAGAATTAGAAAAGGCCTCAAACTTGTGATTGTTTGAGTATTCAGTCATGAGAAACGAGTCAGTTATTTCAAGTCAAAACGTTTGAAAATGATTCTTTCTTTTCTTTAATAAGTGTCTATGCGGGAGCTTCAATTGAAGCCTTTGTTTACTCATATGATTTATCCCCCCCCCACACTTTCTAAGTACAAACGACTGCAGATCTGTCCACAGGGAGTCTTTAGTTAAAACTGAAATAATTACTTTCATACCCTGCTCAGAGGAATATGGGGGAGTGGGAAGATCTATTTCCCTGTGTGTGTAGAAATTATTTGAATATTCCATTTTTTGACGGCCCCCTCCCCCTTATTCATTTAGTGGAAGACAGTCCAAAGTTAACTTTCTGATGACCCTCACCATTTGTGGCTGTGTGCGGACAGCAGCACAAACTGAGGACCAACTTCCCTCTCCCACCCCACTTGATCCTCAGCCACCCAGGGTGGATCATCTCCCACGCATGGTGAAGGGTGCTTCTGCCGACCTGTGTAGAGTAAGCAGTAATAATCGTGCAGTTCTTTCTCTTGGCCCGCAGTGTAATAGACAGGACACGTTTGGTTTCAGCTGAGTCACAGCTAAAGGGAATCTAATCTGTATAGTAATCAGACACTGCAATGCATAAAAAGGAGAGAATCGTTGAGTTTAGAGGGTTATTGAATCTGCGTATATAGCGAGGAAAACCAAGAAGCAAGGCCCGGCCTTCTGGTCTTCTCCTGTGACCCATGGCTTAATTGATTAACTGGCAGATAGCTGTCGACATCCTGCGCTTTCGGTGCTCAAGTTGCGATTATAAAGAAGCAGGCCATTTTTATAATCGAGGACGATTGGGAGGCATTACTTCAGCTGGGACTTTGAGAGCACTTTATATCCCGTCCTCAGGCTTGGAATGTACACCTTGTTTGCAGGACAGATTCAACCGAAGGCATCCATCTGAAAAAAACAAGCGTCTTCAGCTAGGAGGGCACTCAGCTTCTCCGTTATCGAAAATGAAGGATGACCCTCTGCCCCGCATTTGCCCCAAGGCACGCATTCGATGACGGTGGTGCCAGTCACTAGGGAAACGAACAACCCTGGGTTACGTGCAGATAAGGGTACTGGTTTAACAGAACTGAACACAGCGTCGCACAGCAAGGTCTAAGCTGGCCCTCGCTGACAAGATTACGTTCAGGAAGGTCACTGAAAATCCGGGTCTTGGAAGGTCAAACGGAGTGGGTGTTTTCACGCCCAGCGGACGCTGAGCCTTGATTGGTGGAGCTCCCAAAACAAGCGCGCTCGTCAAGGCACATTCACATGCTCCCTCCCCACTGTTCGTGCAACACGGGGGTGAGAGGCGAATATTCCCAGTCCACGTGACGAGTGGGAGGGAGAGATCCTGGTTGGCCATTCTGGGTAACCTATGCCCTCAGGAAATAGAGACGGCACAGTGTGTCCACGGCAGAAGGAGGTGGGGGGGGCAGGGGGGTTCACTGTTTACTGTGGCGGCACCTTAGAAAGGGGGGGGGGGCAGTGTCAGTGGGCTTGGACTCCGAGTGTCACTGATGAGTCACTGTTTCCACTCGCCAGCTACAAAGCAAAACAGATTGTATCTGCTACTCAGCGAGATTGCTGACATGCAAGGGATGTCATTTTTGTTAGGCATCCAAGTCTTCTGGTGGGAATGCCCCGTAAAAACGATTCTTCATTTTCCCTCTTTGTCTTAATCAAGCATGCCTCAAACCCGAAGAGATGTCCTTATCTCTATAAATGGTCAACAATCCCTGTCAGAGTATGAGAAGTTGTCAACAATTATCCGTCTTAGATTCTTCAAATGTTACCCAAAGGCTTTTCAGGCGCACTTGTGGTACTATATATATATATATATATATATCTATCGAGAATCCAAATCCAATGAAACTGCAGTGCTGACTCATTAATGAAGCTGTTTTTTTATGATTCATTTCCTTATGAGCTAATCAGAAAGGAAAACCAATGAAAAGTAAGTTACCGTAAATTCTGGAAATGACAGCTGCTCTCCTGAAGGCATTTTCAATGGCCAATGAAATTCAATCCGTGCTAAAGTAGATTTATTATTGAATCTGTTGCTGTGAACCAAGCCCCATGATTTTCACAATTCTCTTTGTGTGAGAAAACGGAATTCACCGGATACTGATTGAGTGTGAAAAATCGAGGACGCTTGCATTTTTTGCGATTGGTGCCATTTTATTTGAACGAAGGAAATAAAAAAAGAGACCCAGGAACAATTGACCACAACACCACGGCTCTCTCTGTCCTCCATAGTATTTTTCACAAGCCTGTTTCCTTTCCATTGTTCTCTCGTTTGAAATGTTAGGGCCTGACCGAAGAGATTTATCTCACAATGGGCTGTCCTGGCAGAAACAGTAAATTCCCAAAATCAACAAATAAAAGCTGCCCCTGTTTTCCTCTCCTGGCCTTTGTTATTTAACAGGGACCTGTCCGGGGGGGCGTTTGCGCGCTTGTCTTACGGCACAGGGAGCGCTTGTGCCTGACCTCTGCAGTCCGCCCCTTCGTTTAGGACGCAGGAGGCGCCAGACTGCATCCTCCTGTAAAAGTACTGATAACAGGAGAATGGCTTTGTTTTAAAGAGTGCTTTCCTGTAGGACCTCAACTGAAATACCAGCTAATTGGTTTCATTACCTCTGCAGTGAAAGGGCTGTCTGCTTATTTTGTCAATTTGTAACTCATGCAAAATGTAGTTTTTTTCACCGCAGGGAAAGGTCAGGGAAAATGACGTCGAACCTTCTGTTTGTTTTGTTGCTTGTTTTCTGCAATATATGTGCTGGTGATCAGTGATTTCTGTTCCAGTCAAACCTTTTTTTCTGTGCCATATGTCAGCGTGACCTTTTCCAGTGATCAACTCCAAGGTCAAGCGGTGCAGGAGTCAGACACATCTTTGTTCTGTGTAGCACGTCCGGTGAACGGAGCCCTGCCTGAAACATTTGCCGCTTCGTTTTTCATACCGTTTCATTTTCACCGCTTTCTACGCATCGAAAAAAAGTCTCTGTGAGCAGGGCATTGAACCCCGGGCTCTCCGTTTAGACAAACAAGGTGCCTCTGACCGCTGATGGCCCATTCAGAAACATTGCCTCCTGCCTCGGGTTCTCGCATATGCAGCAATATTCTTACTTGGGGGGGGGGTGGATTTCTAGCAAGCACAGGTACCTTTCAAACACAAATGCTGGACTTGGACAAGAGACTGAAAAGAGGGCGGGATGGGCCGACAACATGGAGCTGAGGCTCATGTGACAATCCACTTGTGATTTGTTTTAGTGGTTTGTTTTTCTAATTCAGTTTGGAAGAGTAAACTCAGGTAAACACTCCAGAGGGAGATAATGGGGCCCGGCAGTCTGGGCAATCCCAGCTGTTTCTCCTTTAAATGTGCTGATGTTCCAGGCCTGCTGGCTTCTGTTATTCTTGTGCTCTAAAAAAAAAAGTGTAGCTAGACAGCTACTGCGCTCTTGGATAATGTAAACACTGTTATCTAAATGGTCTTCTTTTCATCTTTTTTGCGGTTTAAGTACGTTTTTTGTGGTGTCCTAAAGGAGATTTTTCATCTCTCCAGTGCCAAATTTGTGTCTCCCAGTCAACAGTAATTTCTCTCGGTTTTTTTCAGGTAGATAAAGATTCCTTTTTTTTAAATATTTAATCAGTTTTGTGCCTGTTTTTATGACCTTTAAAAGACAGCTTCCTTTGACTGAAAACATGAAATATTTGAACTAGTAGTTTAAAGAATCACAGTTAATATAAAGTACTCTACCCAAATAATTTTAAGTTTAACCTTGTAGCAATCTCAGGATGAATAATGATTTTTCAAAGCAAAGGTCATTCTCCTTTTTTTCTAGTGTGTGTTTTAATTTTTTTTCAATATTGTGCGAGCCGAGCCGTAGGGTGTGTGCTTTAGTGTGTGTGGTAGTGTGTTTGACTTGGTGTGTGCTGTAGTGTGTTTGCCTTGATGAGTGCTATAATGTGTTTGCCTTGGTGTGTGCTATAGTGTGTTTGCCTTGGTGTGTGCTGTAGTGTGTTTGCCTTGGTGTGTGCTGTAGTGAATGTGCCGTAGAGTGTGTGCTGTAGTGTGTTTGCCTTGGTGTGTGCTGTAGTGTGTTTGCCTTGGTGTGTGTTGTAGTGAATGTGCCGTAGAGTGTGTGCTGTAGTGTGTTTGCCTTGGTGTGTGCTGTAGTGTCTGTGCCGTAGAGTGTGTATTGGGCAGCAGTTTATGCCTTGAGCCTGAAGTAATTTCCACTGAAGTTTCTGCTCCTCTGGTGCACTCGCCTTGGGGGGACCTCTGCAGCGGTTGGTTGAAAATGACCATCTGGTCAGGGTGTCAGTCAGCAGATGAGGATCAGGTGCCAGAGTGGGAAGGCCTGACAGTTTAGATTAAACGTCTTCCACAGGCACATGGGCCACATTTGGAATTTCAGTAGGGTGTTTTACATTATATCTTCTCAAAGGAGGAAAATTAAATTAGACGTAGCCACGTTTTCACACACAGTTAAAAGTCCGCCCAGTAAGCCCAAGAGTCACATCCCTCGCTTTCATTGACCTGCTTGTTCCAAACACATTCTTCTAAGCTTTCATCTCTTTAAGTCATTTTGGGGGAAATCGGGTCAGTGTCGCTTTGGGTCTGCGCATCGCCTTACCTTTTACCAGTGCAGCCGAATGAAATCCCAGCATTGTTCCCTGAGAGATAACAATGCGTAAATTCGCACAGTCAAAGGCCCTCCCTTCCCTCTCCGCCCTGTCCCCACGGACAAACTGACAAAGTGCAGCGTCAATTCTGCTTTGAGAAGCGGTCCTCCCTCAGTGAGCCTTGTTACCGGGCAGTTTCTCTTAAAGCCGCGTAATGAGTGGTTACCACGTGAGCCTCCTCGTTAGCTAACACAGGCACTGAAAAAGTCCTCCTGTTGTTTATTATTTATATGATTCATTGTGTAAAACGACAAGAGAGGAGTACAACGCCCCCTTGGTGCAAAGTGGCTGAGATGGAAAGGGGCTTGGCTTGTAACCAGAAGGTTGTAGGTCCGCGTCCCGGGGACTGGCACTTTCTCACAAGCAGAGTAATTAACCTGAATTTCGCCAGTCCCATTCAGATAAGCGCTCCAATAGCTGAAGTATGTCTGTTAAAAATAACATAAAGTTCTACACATTTTATATTAATTTCGATATTAATTACCAACATGTTTCCACTATAAAATAGGTCTTCAGTCCACACAGCAATACATCTGATTCTACAGTATCATGGGAGATTATTTAAAAAAGATTGAATAGTTGACGCCCGAAATGCAAGTGTGTCAATCACAGAAATGGCAAAAAGGGGAACTGCGTCGAAAACCATGACAGCAAGCGCTAAAAACGAAAAACACAGAAAGGAAGTGGTCACGAGTCATAACTCACTAGCTCGATAGTTTTTAGCAAAAAAAAAACACAAAACAACGGCCACAAGTTCATTAGAACTGAATCTTTTGAATCCTCCCTAACCCAATCACTGCATAGCCAAGTACTGCAAAGCTAATATAAGCGATCAGGTGTGCCCTGTAGCGCAAGCATGGTTTCCTCAAGGTATTCCCGTATGCCAACACAATAACGCGCCCCTACACACTGCTAAGCGGATTAAAGGGTGGATTCGGGATGAACCTTCCACCAGCACTTTGATGAAGAGGGTGTCCAACTGAAATCAGTCAAAAGATTGTTACCACGCAGCCCGATACAAAGTCACGCTGTCGTGGCTAATACGATCTTATCCCTGAAAGCGAACTTCTTCATCCATCGCTGAAGCGCGGCTAACGATGAAGGTGCCACTGGAGCACTCTGGTCTCCGAGGGGGTCCCTGGCTATGAGTCTACACCCATATTGTGGTCAGCCACAGGTCAGATTGCATTTCGGCTTCAGTGTTACGCAAGAAAGACAAGCATCCCGGTTTTGAAGGCCAGATGAAGGGAGATGAGAGGGGAATGAGATACAGAAACGGATGTTATAACAAGTCAGTGTTGAGCTATCTCAACTCGTCCTCAAAAAGAACAACCCTGTGTCAGGAAGCCGCTTAAGTTAAACAATTAATCTACAGAGCCTTCATAGTGAATCATTACAGAGTGCAAAAGGCGATCCTATATAACAAAGATCACAGAAATCTGAATGTTTACCCTATAACGGTCGATAAGAATTATTGTTCTACCCCTAGTATTCCTTTGACTTCCTGTGGGGGGAAAAAGCAATAATAATACAGCAACTGTCAAGTATGAAATTTCACAACTGGAATACCACAATGGCTATATTTAATGCGCTGCTCCTCAATGTTTGGTTAACACCCCCCATTTCAAACCTCTCAATGCAATAACGGCAATGACATTTCAAGACATTTTATTTCAAGTCAAATAAAAATGCAATTAAAACCGCAGACTTGTTCTAAAACCAACAATCGGTGAAGTAGAAAACCTTTTTATTTAAGTCACGGCACTAATGTCACCTACATGTGTCAACACACAGTTCCTCTGACTGGGACTCGAACCCGGGTCCCATAACCGCCACAGACACGAGGGGAAAAATATAAACAATTAGCATGGTGAGCAGAAGAGTCAAGTCCCTAGCTCAGGGAACCAATCAAACCCGTTTTCGACTACAGGGGGGTGGCCTCGACTTCTGCAGCGAAATCGTTACACCTCTTGGTAAGGGCGTTGGTGTGAACATAAGCTATCCTACTGAGAAGGCAACCGTGATGGTGTGATATATGGTGGGTTGAAGCAGTATGCCTGCAGATGTTGCGTTAGCTGATGCAAGCCCACAAGCGCACATTCACAACGCCTATGAAAACACATCGGGGGCCTGCAAGTTCATGTTAAATATTATAATATGGATCAAATTCATTAGGGTCTTCTGAGCGGATACATTACGATCCGTCCCGTCCAACTTTCTTATGAAAGTGCGTCACACCAGCTATCTTTGTGTGAAATCTTTCCACACTGAAAGTCATAAAAAAATGTTAAAAAAATTGTCAAGCAGTGTCATAAAACCAGATACTCTGAGATCAAATCCTGCACACCGTGTCTGGGAAATTCACAGTGTCGTGTTTTTATACGGCATGGAATGGGAAAGTTGTTAGTTCAGGCTTCATTAAACCATACATATTCCCATAACAAACAAGTTCACAGCCTTACCGGTAGATCACTGCCAATGTAAGCTCCCAGCGTTCTCAGTAGTGCTTGTGTAAACAGGCAGAAGAGCTGATACCAATGGTCAGCAGCAAACATTTGGCAGATATAGGCCGAGCGAACTGTTGGCCTGATGGCAGGAACCCCTGATGATTAATTTCCCTTCTGCGTGTAACATTTTCTTTAGAGCATTTCTGAAAGAGATGTGTTCCTCTGCGCCAAACAGCTACTGTAAAAGAGGGAGACGCTGTTTGTGTAACACTCACAACTCATTAGTGGGTTCCTGGAGATCGATAATCTCCGTGTGTCAATCAGAGCCACTGTGATGCTCTCCTAACCCATCGTAGAAGGTGCATCATGACCACAAATATTAGATTTGAAAGACTTTGCGATTTAAGCATAATGTAGTCAAAGTAATACAACCCTAAGGAAAGCCGTGCACATCTTGAATATGAGCACCCACCCAATCAGTCATTTCAGATGCTTTTATCCGGAGGTGGAATCCGGATACCAGTAGCTGGGGAAAAAAACATCTCCAAAAGGATCATTCATCCCTTCTGCTGCATGAGTCCAAAGCAAGAGCATGTCTTAATCAACCACTCCGTGCTGTTGGACTCTAATGAGCACCATGCCACGTATTGCCTGTGTCTGCGTTCATTGTTTATTGCTTTTATACATTTTTCACCCTCTTTGTCGGACGGAGTTGTACGTGTTTGTTTTGATCTCTGTTGGCATTTGTGTGCCAAGCAGCACACAAGCTAAAATTAAATTTTGTGAAAATTTTATGGACAATAACATTTAATGCACAATAAAATTTAGTGGCCAATAAAGTTTTTCTCATTTTTACATTCAGGGTAATTGCCTGGAAAAACACATTTCTCACCGTGCTCTGTATTCCGTTGCATCAGTAGTAATGCACTTTTCGTCTGTTAACTGCAATACAATTGATTAATTTCATTCAGGACACATGTTCATTAAACATCCAAAAGGATACAGGGAGTTACAGGAATGCTAGCGGGGAGATTTTCTGGTTTAGTAGAAGCGTGTGACTAAAGGGATACGAGTTAGCATACGCAGTTCGGGTCAGGAGTTCCGGGTGCTGACCGTTCAGATGGCGCTGAGCACGGCCCAATGTTCCCGCTCTTTGCAAACCCAAGTGTGGTATTGTGTTTCAGTGCCCTGGAGCGAGGAGAGGTTAGGAAAAGAAGCCCTTTCCCACTCCCCGGACGGCGTGGGGATGGGATGTTTTTTTGATGTGGAGACGGGATTCGGTTACAGGGGTCCCCGAAAAGCACCAGGGCGCCCAAAACCGTTTGTCCCCTCTTACACGTTTCTCACCACTCCCGCAGTTTGCGGACGACCCTTCCTTTTTTCGCCAGCTGACCGCAGCTTCAGAGGGACGGAGGCACGGAACTGTGCGGAAGTGGGACTTTGGGTGAGCAATTTCAGCCACTGGACAGTACATAGGGAATTGGGACATGCACGGTATGGATGAAGAATGCTGGGTTCACTTAGAGGTCCGAGGCCTGTGATGTCTTGCTAATGGGATCGGGCCTGCAGGAGCCCTCTGGGAAATGTGATTGAGCAAGCGGGGAATTCATTAGAAACCGAAGGAGAGATCGGTCACACGCACACTTTTAAGAATGTGAGAACATGTTTTAATGACAACGGAGATTTGTAAAAAAAAACGTTGCTCAAGAGGGAAACTAAAAAGATAAGAGAGGTTGTCACCTTTATGGTGGCCGGTCCATTTAAACATGGTTTTAATTTACCGTCACCCTGTCCTTTTGTTGTGGCGATGACCAATAATGCCAAACAACGTGTCCATTGGGGATGTTGCTGAGTCTCAGTTTCCCGCTGTTCGGTTGAATAGGTCTGATAGCCGGTTGAACAGTCTTTCAGCAGCAGTATGAATGACAAAAAAGAGACCAAGAAGCCGTGCCCTTTAATTGACGAGTCCCCGGCACACTGCTCTCTGGGGAACGGCCCGCTTTGCTCTGTGGCTCCCCTCTCACTCATTAACGAGTGAGGGCCACAGTTGACCGGAGCAATGAGATAACATAGTGTCCGCCGCGGAGCTGTGAGAGGATACCTCAGCACAGCATTGTCAGTCTGGCTCTCAGGGTGTAGGGTTGCCTCCGCCCTCAGGGCTTCTCTTCACCATCTGCCAGGGTATTCCACCCTCGCTCCTTGTCTCAGAGTACCTCCCTCCTCGACACCCCCACCCCCCACGCACCACCTGCTGTGTCCCTCGCTGCAGAAGCTTTTGGACAGAAGGTCTGGTAAACTCTGGGAGGAAAACTGACTTAATGCGTGCTTTACATCTACAGTCTTTGTTTTCTCAATGTGTCACAATTTTCCCAATAAGGCTAGCTAGGGTCGTTTCATTGGAATTGGTGGCAGGTGTGCGGAGAAGAATTCTCAACAGAACTGTGGAGCCCAGGGCTGACAAAAATAGCACCTCTGTGGAAAGGTGAGCAGCAGCCCCTGAATTGCCCCCTGAAACTCTAATAAGCTGGGTAATAGAAACACCCTGCTTTCTACCCACTACTGGAATTTTCCCACCCGAGTGTCAGCAGGCCTGCTATTATAGCTTTCTACCGTTTTCGCTGATTTTTATTGGTTCTTTGATTGAAGCTCCAAAGCCATTATTGTTGAGAAAGTTTAAACTGTTTCCATGGACTCCTTAAGCTAACCAGATAGTACAAATCAGCACTGATTCTGTTTGCTGTAGCCAGGAGGAAAAAGTCAGCCCTCACAAGGGAACATATATTTCTAATCAAATTATACTTTCAATTAAATAATTTAGATTGAGAAAGTGTAAACACTGCCACCAGAGTTGACCACCCCTGTAATAGGCTGACCGGGGTATTGTTAGAACTCAGTCCTTGCGCTATACATAGGCTCTTGTTGCTCACTAGTTTGTGCGCTGCATGCAAGGATCTGAAGTGTGCCTGGTCCACAGCAGGTAATGGCAGGGGGTGTTTTTACAGCTGCAGCAGGATCACAACAGCACAGCGCACAGCCTCCAAATCCGACAGACAGGAGCATGCCAACTGATAAACAAGCAAATTGCCCCCTCCTGGGTACATTGGGTCTGTCTGCTCTGGGACACGATCCATTTACTCATGCGGCCGCTCAGAGGAGCTGTGAAACACCTCAGGGGCAATGGGCAGGCAATCACCAAGGCTGATGCCTGGGCCTAATTTCAAAAGAGAGAACATAGAGGAGCCTTCAAGATGTATATGTAAACTTCATAAGACGCATGAGGAAAAGAAAAACTATTTAAAGAACCTTTCAAAAAGGTGTCCTCACATGCAGTGAATGAAATGTATTTAATTTCAGTGGGTCAGTCATTGTTCACGTCTCGTTTTCATTTCCACTGCACATGACCTGCGGCACGTGGGATGATTGAGGATCTTCTCTGTCCCTGCAGAGGAGGTTCACAGCTGGACCCGAGCTGGGCTCCTAGCATTGAGATGATTTTCTGGTTCCAGTTAGGGCTCCGTGAGCTTTAAAAGCAAGATCCTCCATGGAATTCTCAGGGAGGAGCAAGTGTGTTCACCCATCCACCTCCTGCAGGCAGCCAGGTTACGGCAGGGATCTGGCCATGAAATCGTGGGAAATCCGGACGCACACGTGCGGGCCATCCGTCCCGGCGGGCAGTCAGGGAACGTCTGGGATGATTGAATTAGGGCCCCCGGCTCCTTCTGGAAGCTCGACTCGAGAGATCCAAGGAGGGAGGCCAGGACCTGTGGAGCTTCTTCTCATATTCGATTTAAAGGGCTGTGACAGGGATCTTCTTTAGTGAGGTTTAATGGGAGCCCGGGGCGGATGGAGAGTCTAGACGGGGGTGAACGGTCTAAAGCAGGAACTAAGCTCGCCCTGAACATCGGAAGCCTGAAACACTGTTTACTTATGTTGTCATGTGTTATATGTTTGTGAATTTCACATACTTTTTTGTTCTTTTTTTTTTTTTTTTTAGGATATAGATGAGAAATTGTTCAGGGTTTCGTGGTTCCCAGTAGTTAGTAACTAAGTAACTCGTCTGCGAGCAATTTTAGCAAAAACAGCCCTTTTACATTAAGTTCTGTTTAGAAACTGCTAAACCCTCCTTTGGCACAGTCCTGCTGCCCTCTTTTAACCACACTCAGGTGTGTCAATTAGTTATTGGCTGTAGGTGCAGCCCCGAAGGCTGACCGTCCACCTGTCTAGCCTGGGTATGCGTGCTACAATTTCTCTATGAGAATGACCTCTTAAATCAAATAATACATGGAATTTGTTATTTTAATCCACAGAGTAATATTTCAGTCATCTGATCAGTACCTAAATATATAAAATGAACCGTTACAATGTATTTTGAAATGTTTAATGTATTTAATGTGACAAATTGATGTAACCGATTTTTGACAAATTTTAATCTTATCTCCTAAGTTTTTTTCATTTCAATTATGGTTCACCTATTTTTTTTTGTAATTCTTTGAATTACAGATTACCTTTTTCTTCTTCTGAGGTTGGAACTGTTTGCTCTGAGAGTAAGTGAATGATTCTTTACACGTTTAGGGCGCACATCTTCCTGCGGTTAGCGACGTTAGCTAGTATACAATCCACCCTGCTCACTTCTCATCTTTTCCTCCTCCTGAAACTCCAAAATCACTTGGCAGAAATAGAGTACGTTAATAGATTCAATAGGTATATTTCACAGCTGAGAGCAACCTCTCTTTCATCCATTGTAATGTGAAAAGCTGACATACAAAACTTGTGTCTTTAAAGAACGTTTGCATATGTCTACCGACATTCACGCCTGTCAAGTTTGTTGGAACCCAAAGACCCTTGGTCCTTGACTGAGCAAATCCCAGAAGGGACCGGTTTATCACTATACCCGGTGGGTTTATGGCTTTTCATTGGAGGCCCGTTACTTGAAAGAGTGGACATATAGGTGCCTTTTCATCTTTAAAAGGGATTGTGTTGCGTAACATTAGCTTCTCTGGCAAAGTAAATCTTTTGATATACTGACAGAGCCATTTGTGCTGTCTCGAGAGAAATGATGGCTTGACCAGATGTTGACTGTTGACCCAGCGGTCACCTACAGCATAGCAGGCTGGAGAACAGGGATTATTATGTAGCTTTGCATTTGCTAAGCCTACAGTTGCACAAGTATGCTTTGATGTCCCTGCAACACAACAAGAGTGTTGTCTTATTGCTCTGAAAACAACCATTCAGAAAATCAGATCCTCCCAAAGTGATGCCACTTAATGGCTTTGATACAGACATTTTCTAATCAGATATCAATGAATCAAACATGCGGGAATACAGTCTTGCTTGCACTGTTAAATGAGAAACTTGATAAGAATTTGATTAAAAACTGATTGTCCACATCGAGAATAACTGTCCAATCTGCTTGTAGACCACTTTCTGGCATAAGCCATTTGACAAAGAGGCAGCAGAATGATTCGCCGCTGCCCAGTAGCTGACAGGTACCTGACAGGCCAACAAGTCACAAGCTGGCCCTACATCAGGGAGGTGTGAGACTTATCTAATCTCCAGGATGGAAATAGAGGCCTGGATAGCACCGGATGGTGTCAATTGTCCCATTCCTAGATAAGGGCTCTGTCACAGCCCTAAGAATGCAATAAGGTTTTCTGCGCCTTGATACTAATGGGAAAATCATTTTGCATGTATGTTTCCAGATAGATCAAAGTGTATAGAAACATTTCATACAATTATTATGACTCTAAAAACCAACATGCCATGTAAATACCACAAGAGAACAGAGAGGACGTGGCATTACGTGTGGAAGCTGCTTGTCTTACACCTTCTACAGAGGGAGGAGGGTGGCGTTTCCGTGGTGGCTGACAGCCAAGAGCTCCCCCAGAGCAAAGGAGGGCAGCTCATTGCATCTGCACCAGCCATTACAGCCCGATTAACCGCTGTGAAAGTGTTTGCGCATGCTCACGTTTCCGAACAGCGAGAGAGGCAGGCCCGGGGGCATGACCGCAAGGCACCCCTCTAAGGCTGGGACCCCAGCCGTGCCACCACCAGGCTTCTGTTGTTCTTTCCGCCGTGGCCTTCGCCGAGGCAGGCCTGTCAAGCTGAACAAATAGCACCATTGACTTTTTGAACCTGCTCCTCTCATTAGCTGCACAAACTGTCGGTGAGCACCTTCATTAGCACTCAGTTTTACTGACTCCGGACAAACACATCAGTGCAGCTGCAAACCGTCAAAAGAGCCTGTAACTGATTATTTTCTCCTTTCCTTTTTGAGGAATAAATGGGAAGACTAACTCTGTAACAAGCAACGAGAAATAGTGGCCATGAAATTGTTCTTTGTTCTTTTTTCATTTTTATTCATTCTGAATTGCCAATCAATTTTCCAGATCTAGAATCAGTGACATTTCCTGATCCCTGCTAGGAACTCCTTCAGACCATTGGTCATTTAACACACAACAGACCATGCAGGAGGATCAGGGCAGATTTAACACACAACAGACCATGCAGGAGGATCAGGGCAGATTTAACACACAACAGACCATGCAGAAGGATCAGGGCTGATTTAACACACAACAGATCACACAGAGGATCAGGGCTGATTTAACACACCAACAGACCATGCAGAAGGATCAGGTCTGATTTAACACACAACAGACCGTGAAAGAGGATCAGGGCTGATTTAACACACAACAGATCACACAGAGGATCAGGGCTGATTTAACACACAACAGATCACACAGAGGATCAGGGCTGATTTAACACACAACAGACCATGCAGAAGGATCAGGGTTGATTTAACACACAAAAGGCCGTGCAGAAGGATCAGGGCTGATTTAACACACAACAGACCATGAAGGAAGATCAGAGCTAATTTAACACACAACAGACCATGCAGAAGGATCAGGGCTGATTTAACACACAACAGACCGTGAAGGAAGATCAGAGCTAATTTAACACACAACAGACCATGCAGAAGGATCAGGGCTGATTTAATACACAAAAGGCCGTGCAGAAGGATCAGGGCTGATTTAACACACAACAGACCGTGAAAGAGGATCAGGGCTGATTTAACACACAACAGATCACACAGAGGATCAGGGCTGATTTAACACACAACAGACCGTGCAGAAGGATCAGGGTTGATTTAATACACAACAGACCATGCAGAAGGATCAGGGCTGATTTAACACACAACAGACCGTGAAGGAAGATCAGAGCTGATTTAACACACAACAGACCGTGCAGGAGGATCAGGGCTGATTTAATACACAACAGACCATGCAGAAGGATCAGGGCTGATTTAACACACAACAGACCGTGCAGGAGGATCAGGGCTGATTTAATACATAACAGACCATGCAGAAGGATCAGGGCTGATTTAACACACAACAGACCATGAAGGAAGATCAGAGCTAATTTAACATACAACAGACCATGCAGAAGGATCAGGGCTGATTTAATACACAA
>JAOVYW010073318.1:40620-54047 GCA_025775045.1 Hiodon tergisus
AGCTGATTGCTCAGATGCCGTGATGCATAGCACTGTTGCACAGTCACAACGCTCCCATTAGTGAGCTGATTGCTCAGATGCCGTGATGCATAGCACTGTTGCACAGTCACAACGCTCCCACTAGTGAGCTGATTGCTCAGATGCCGTGGTGCATAGCACTGTTGCACAGTCACAACTCTCCCATTAGTGAGCTGATTGCTCAGATGCCGTGATGCATAGCACTGTTGCACAGTCACAACTCTCCCATTAGTGAGCTGATTGCTCAGATGCCGTGATGCATGGCACTGTTGCACAGTCACAACGCTCCCATTAGTGAGCTGATTGCTCAGATGCCGTGATGCATAGCACTGTTGCACAGTCACAACGCTCCCATTAGTGAGCTGATTGCTCAGCAGCTCCAGCACTCAGTGGAGCACATCAGTGCACCACAGGCTGCTTGATCCTTGGCCTCGTGCCAGGGAGAGAGAGAGCAGAAAGTAAATAGAGAAAGTAAGCGGTCAAAAGCAAGGGAAGGGAGAATATAGGAAATTGGTGTTGTGCAACATTTTTGGGCAAATAAATCCCCCCCCCCCCCTTAATTAAAGACTATTAATAATGACCCTGCTGTTTTCCCTGTCATGAGGTGTCAGTTTACATCTCTGATATCCTATGTGAATGGAGCATGTTCAGTAGATAAAATGTCACGTGAAGAGCTAGGTTGTAAATGGCACAGCAACGCAAAAGTTGACCTGACATAATTATTATAACTCACGAGAAGCCATCATCTTTTATATGGGGTCCTTCCAGAAGTCTTTGTCGTTCTAAATGTATGTATTTGTCTTTGTTTCTAAATGAAAGCTTATGTTTTTATTGTGTGAATGGTGGGAATGGGGGTATTTGCAGGGGAAATTGGGGTACGGGGGGGTCCCCACAAGGACATGTGCCATTATAAGATCTGGAAGAGTCTCTCTTTGTGTCTGTGGCAGAAAATGCCTGACATGCCTGTAATGCAGACACAGAGGGAAACCATAGTGTCTGTATATAAATGTGCTTTAAAACATTTCAAATAAATAAACCAAATACAATCAGCTTTGAAGGCAGTGATATCAAAAGTATTCATCCCAAGTTCAGATGTCAGTCTGAAAATGTCGCTAAGCAAGTATAATCTCACTTTTGTTGCAACGGAATGCATGGGAATTTTGGTACTTCTATAAAATTTACTTGAAATATTGACCGAATTGACAATTGACTGGCTTGTCCTTGGATATTACCACTGTCCCATACATATGGACAGCTGAAACCACAAAATATTACGCTATAAAAAAGCACAGAAGGAGGAGTGCACCTCGTGTGGTCCACAAGGTGGTGTCATCGCTTTGATATGCAACCACAGACTTCTGTCCAGTGGAAGCGTCATCGTAACACGTTGTGTGCTTTGAGTTATCAACTGTGACCTGACATCCAAGCTGAAACAGACACAGAATGTCCTCCACAGGTGAAAAACAGGGAGAGGCTGATTTCGGAGATTTCCATTGTCTACATGATTAACCCAAAAATTTCCCGTCCGACTAAATTCCTGGACTTTTCAGCACCCTGGACAGCTCAGGATTCAACGCCAATGTCAGTGAAGACTCCCATTGTGTGTACTCAGTCTAACAAATGCGTGAATGGAGACCGATCCACAGTCAGAGAAATTAACCTTGTGATGGATGTGGGCCATTTATTTCTGTTTTTCCTGCAATGACCTTATTCCATTCGTTATAGCCAATTTAGAGATATTTATAACAAAGACCTAATTCAATTGGTAATTCAATCAGGCTGACATAGCACGTTCAGGATCAGTAGTGCCACCCGCAGGGCGCTTCACAAGACTCACAGGAGTCTTAAGGTCTTAAAAGGCTATTTGAGTTTGCTGGAAATATCTCTAAGAAGTAGTGTAGCCTTTGAGGAAGAACCTTAAAAAACGAAAAGCAAGGAATGGAAATGGGTGAGTCCACAAGGGGGGTGGGGGAAGGGTGGATGAAAACTCTCCTAGGAATAAAAGTGGAAATCATGGAATAAATTTAGCGCGGAATAGATGGGTAAGGCAATTATTTTATTTTGACAATATTTCATTGTCATGTCTTCCCAGAGAATGACTAGAGTGGACTAACTGGCTTATCCATCTATTTTGCCTTTGCAAAAAAAAATTGTATAGGAATACATACACTCAGTGGCCAGTGTATTAGGTACACTACCCATTGGCGAAAGTTGATCATTCCTACGGACAGCGAGACACGTGGCTGTGGCTTGCTACATAAAGCAGGCAGACAGGCATCGAGGCATTCAGTTACCGTTCAATCGAATGTCAGAATGATCAAATCGGCCACCTGCGCACACATCACGCACAACAGTCTCTAGGGTTTAACGAGCATGGTGCGACAAGCAAAAAACTAAACGTGAGTTGGCAGCAGTACTGAGGGGAAAAAACAACACTTTTATGAGAAAAGTTGCCGAGAAAAATGGCAAGATTTGTGCCAGCTAACAAGAGGCCCACATGCAGGAAAATAATGGTGCGGTTATTCACGCCACTCCTCGGTCAACAGTGCTGTTGCAAATGACGACCACACCGGGTTCCAATCCTGTCAGCTGAAAACAAGAAGACGCGGCTCCAGTGGTCATGTGATCACCAACACCGGAGAATTGAAAAGTGGATTACCATCTCCTAGTCCGACGAATCCCGGTACCTGTTGCGTCCTGGTGATAGCAGTCATGATTTGGCGTAAGCAAAAGTCCATTGACCCATCTTGCCTGGTGTTAACAGTACAGGCTTTGGAGCAATAGTGTGGGGAATATTTTCCTGGTTCACTTTAGACCCCTTGATGCCAACTGAGCAACATTTGAATGCCACAGGGTATCTGAACATTGTTTCAGACCAGGCATACTCCTTCATGGCATGTTATGAAAGGAAAATGCGAGTGCAATATGAAATGATTTAATAATGTAAATTGGGTGCTAGTAGTTTTTCGCGGGAGTATGCTTGGCATGGGAAACCCACAATACATTTTTTGAACACAGAATTGTGTGGGTTAGGCATTGTAAAATGATTAAATTAGGGCTTTTAGTCCCCGTTACGCATTAGTTACGTGTAACATTTCTTAGATTTCGTCAAGCTCAGCATCGTCCGACAGTTAATGTAGGCCATACCAACGTCTGCAACCCCTATAGCAAAAATCTCTGACACCTGTTATAGGCCTTAGAGATCTTTAAAGCCTGGAGATACTGACTCAAAGTCAGTAGCTTTTGAAGCATTCATGATATTTAGTAAGGCACCGATGAAAATGTTTTTTACCATAGCACTTTGATCCAGTTTAGAAAAGGACAGGATACTCTTCAGATTGTCATGTGGCATGGCACTACATTAATTCTGTCCTGAAGAGATGAAAGAATTGGTATATGATTTTTTTGTGAATGGCATCTTTATAAATATATAAAGATACAACACGCTTTGGAGGGCATCTCCATTCAGTCCCACAGCCCCCCTCTCATCCCCCCTCCCCTCCTCCATCACTTCTCGTCTCCTTTCCCCTTGCTCCGCAACCTCTGCCCCAGGATCTCCATTCTTCATTCCCTCCACCTTTTCATTTGTGTATGGAGGGCAAACGTCATTCGGGCATGTTTTGGAGAAGAAAGCAGGCAGCTCTATTGATATATAAATTGTATATACCAAAAGGTTACACTTTCTGTAAAGCCAATTAGGTGTTGAAAGAGAGTTACAGGAATTTAGTAATGAGCAGTGTTTCCTGTTAATTGTTTTCTTGTAATTGGCCATCCAGAACAACCACAATCGGTGATAGAAAGCATCAGGTATCATGATATAATCAGGACTACGTTGCTTGTTTACTGCTCTGAAAGCTCAAAATTTGACCTATGAGTTTCCCTTTAAAGCTGCATACACTTCCTTATACAATAGGCATGTGCTTAGTAATTTTCCTGAAAAGAAATTTTTGTTTAAAATTTGGTTGACCTAATTGGTGTTACCAGCCACCAGCCCTGAACACTAGTTAGTAGAGTATTCTTGCACTCCAATTAATTACAGGACTGACTCTGATGTGACGTGACCTTGCTTAAAAAATGACACAACTGTCAAAGAGACAGTACGGAGGCCCTCTGTTCACATCACCTGTTAATAAAATTAACGAGTGGCCACGACTCAGTAATCTCGTTCCCGCGCATTAATAATCCCTTTCCCACGTATTATGATCCCGTTCCCACGTATTATGATCCCGTTCCCACGCGTTACTAAGTCGTGGCCACTCAACGTTTTTTATTAACAGGTGATGTTAATACCACAGTGGCTCCATTGGACAGGGCTGTTGAGCTGTAGCCTGGCTTAAAACAGGACAGATCGTTCCCATGAGATTGTGTGGTAGTGATTTGGCCACATCCAAGTTTATATTGATTTTAATTAATATTGTTTATATTCTGTTTTCGGAATTTAGCGGCTCACTTATATGGCTATTGAAGGGTTCATTATGTGTGATGTATGGAGTTCATTTACCAGCTTGGTACGATTTGAATCTGGATATTCAAATATAAATTAAGTTTCACTAACTTAATTGAATGCTATCTAAATGAACTAATGTTCACACTACATCAAATGCATCATGGTTTCATAGCAAGATATGTGTGTGTGTGTGTGTGTGTGTGTGTGTGCTTTAAGGGATCAGTATTGATCATTGAGTCACTGACATAATTACACTGACATACAGGGATATAGACAGAAGCTGCAAACTATAGACCCACTACTGCCTCAATGAATTATTACGATTTAATGAAATGGCGAGGTAACGTCTGAATGGAAGCAAATCGTTCGAAATATTATTGGCAGTATTGACGAATGACTTGCCCCAAGGATCTCAAAAGGATCCAAATGGGATCGGTCTCGTTTGAAGATTTCTCAGGAATGTATCTTACATTGCAATAGCTATAATGATAAAAACATCTGTCAGATCAAAAGGAATGGAAAGTGAATTTCAGTTCATGACCATTTCACTGTGGATGCCGAACTTGGTGAATCATCGCAAATGCAAGGAATCTCATTATGTCGCATTATATGTTTTGTATAAGATCAAGTCAGTTCGTAGATGGCTTTTTTTTTGTTTTTTCCACCTCTGGTCGACATTTGTGCCAAACGGGATGATTATTTACATTTGACAGGGTCACAGATGATCTGCTTCAGCCAAACCCTCTGGGTAGTTCCCCTGCCCGCTATTTCGCTCCGCCTCTCCAAGTCATTTCAGAAGCGTGTTTGTAAAATGGCCATTGCCACCTGACCAATGGCATAACCAGGGCCACAGCGATTCGGTCATTGTTAAGTAAAATCCACTTGTGTGTGGTGTTTGATGATCAGAGAGGCCCGGTGATCACAAGAGCAACATATAGTTTAGTAATAGCAATTGGGCTTCCCCAAATGGACAAAGGGATGATAATACCTGCCAGCTGTGTGCGTTAAAGCACCGTGCCTTAGCTGGTTCTCTTCTGCGTTGCCTCTGTGGGCTGCAGGCTTTTAATCCCCCGCCTGTAGCTTCAGAGGGCAGCCGCGGCAGACGTCCTCCTTCGGTTTCCACAGCCTGCTTGTGGCTAATCGGATTGAGTCGATCAGAAAAGCATCCCACGTTGCATACAGCAGTCCTGTGCAGAGCACACCGTTAACACTTCTACAACAATTTGTTGTTTTCCAGGATAGTCAGCGACATTTTGGACAGAGAGCTAGTGCTTTTAGTGTCATTGGCAATAGACTGCATATGGCAAAATAATTAGTCTTGTTTGTTCTTTCCCATTGGAGCACCAAAAAGCAGCATTGGTGTCCTTAGACTACATAGTATTATTACCTGCCTGGGGAAGCAATCGATTGTAATTTAAAGTTCATAGAGCTATTGGCCCCTATTTTGCGACGCATTACGACTTATTGACAACTATATATGGCAGGGAACCAAAATTGGAATAACCTAGCCCCCACGCAGCGAACACACACACACACACACAAAGACACAAGCACACTCAGACACACACACACAAAGACACAAGCACACACACACACACACACACACATACACACACACTCACTCACACACAAAAACACAAGCATACACACACACCCGCAAAGACACAAGCACACACACACACACACACACACACACACAAAGACACAAGAACACACACACACACACACTCACACACACACAAAGACACAAGCACACACACAGACACACACACACACATAGAACCAGACACCTCTGCGGGCCCAAGCATCCATTTTTTCCTTTGGGTTGAGTGACCTAGGTCATTCAACAGCCAACCAGGGACCAGGGCCGCTGGCAAGGTGACCTATCAGAATATTTTTCAAAAAGCAGTACAGCGTAGGGTGTTCTGGGCAGGATCTGGCCCTGAACCAAACAGATAGGGGAAAAAGCTAAGCCCAGTGTGACCCTCTGAAAAAGGTTTTGGAGGAAGACGGAAGCACTTAAGGATGGTGAATGATGGCCAACGCTGAGGTATAATTCCTGCCACCCTTTTATTGGAGCGTGAGTTAGGGATGGCGTCCACGAGACACAAATGAACCACGTCAGCTATGCTGATGAGATCATCAGAGGAAAGTTACAAACATAGTACCATCATGAATGTGTATGTGTGTGTGTGTGTGTGTGTGTGTGTGTGTGTGTGTGTGTGTGTGTGTTTTAAAGAATAAAAACATAACTGTCACTTGGTCAGCAAAGAAACGGTTGTCGTTTCTGTCCACCCCTGTGCTTTTTTGCACTGTGAGGAATAACTGTATTAATCTGGAAAAAAATTATCAAAGCTGTTTACATTTAACTGATGGAATTTTGGGGCCTGAAGAAATCAGATGAGCACTTAGCGCCGCTAAGCTGATAGACGCGCTGGGGATTAATGTACGTTTGAGCGCATTGTGCGAGAACAGAGACAGGAAATACCAAAGGGCCGGCAGACCCAGTGGGGTGTGAAACCCAAACGGACACCCCCCGAGACCGGCTGATCCCGAGGATCACTGTTCAACAACGGCCAAACACAAAGCGTCACGCGCCACTCACAGCCCGCCCTGCACCGCTGATGGCCGCCTCGACCTTCGGTAAGCACTTTTTCCACAGCCCAAGAGCCGTTTCCACTGGCAAGCGGGGCCCCTGAAACCACGCCCTATCCGCCTGACGTGAACCTATCCAGGGCCAGAGCGCTGCTCAGGAGGCGCAGTCTGTTTCGAGTTCCATCCTCCCCACTCCCAACGCACGCCGATGTCTGATCAACACTGTGCGGCCAACTGCAGACACATGTGTGGAATTTTGTGCCGTAGCACCAGGAAATCCTTTGTTCGTGTTGGTTGGTTTGTTTTGCGCACTGGTTTCCCTTAGCTGTGAAACTGGCCCCATGACAATGGAGAATTATGCTGGTGTGTTGGAGGAGCTGCACGCACTCGCCGTGGTTTCCTCCGAAGAGTGTCCTGCTTTAAAATTATGTACGAAGAGCCCCCCTGCAGATCAAGGAAAGGCCAGGCTGTCGCTCGCGTCTTGCTCTCACGGAAATCCTCCCCTGGTCCTGTATAAAATCCTTCCTCCGGTTTGGTCCTCTAAATCAGCTTTGAATGGTCGTGATTCAGCATCATTAACCATACATCACTGTAAAGCTAAATATCACTAAGTTTTCTTAGACAACAGATCATATTATTTAACTTGACTTCTACAGTCGTTTCTGTTCGTTTAAAAATTCAGGGGTTTTTAAATGGGTGCACTATCTGTTAAAATGTGTGCCGGGGCTGTTTTTTATAAATGGGCACTTTATAGATGTCTCGTATGTGTCTGTTTGTATCTTTATCTGGTTAATTAGACTGTAGAGAAACACTGGGTACTACCCTTTAGTATTGCAAAAGGAAAGCCAGTAGTGAGGTCTTGCAAAATTTCTGATCAATATCATTCAAGGAGGACTTAGCCTACAGAAGGGGAACGGGTGCTTGCTGTGCAGGGGTAAACAGTTTTTACCTTTCATCTTAGTTTGATCACAGTAAGGTAAACATTATAAGAATTATTTAAATTCGTAGAAGTCCATGTCAAGTAAGAGCTCTGCGTCGAAAATATTCAAGGGCTTTTTTTCAAAAAAATGTCCCCACTGGGACAGCTATGATACAATTTTAACCATAAACATGAGCCCGCTATTTTTCAGGTTGTACGCTGAGACTGCTCTGTCTGTGACTAAAAAGCCATCCAAAAAGCTGTGGGCACAGGGAAGCGGGCCCAATGAACCTGGTGTGGGGGGGGGGAGGGTATGGGTCGAGGTGGACCTAGTAACGCTCAGACAAAAGCCTTTCATGGCCCTGATCCCAGTAAAGCCCAGCCCAGCCCAGCCCAGCCCAGCCCAGCCCAGCCCCTCACCCTCACGTGGTTCCGGTCCACTCTTTAAATGAGTCCTGGTGCCATGAACCGTGCCAGCCGGGCACTTCAGAGAGGAAGAGACCCTGAAGGAAGGATGACACTACGGGTAAGAATTTCACCCCACGGGGTACCAGGTCAACGGGAGCTCTTTTTACAGCAGAATTGTTGCAGGATCTTAAAAAGATTCTCTCAGTCCTTCTGAGCTCACTACCCTGCTCAAACAGACCAAACAAAGAATTAATTACCTTCTATCCCGCAGGAAGGTAATTTTAACTCCACGGCAACCTTTAGATGTGGATACTCCATCAAATCGCAGACCAATAAAATATTAACAGACAGAAGTGTAAATTTACTTGGTGAAGGAGTCACATTACAAACGATCAGTATTTAAAATATTCCCCTCTCATTACAGTATTGATAATATATGACTTCATTATATCATCTATATTACTGCTGCAATCTAGAATATGCACTCAGATATGGGGACTTTTATAGAGTAAAGTCTGCTGTGTTTTGCAAATAAATACCTCTGTTCTTATTAAATGCAATCAAAAGTCCAAGTGCTTGTTTTTAAGCCGTATTTTTTTGAAGTGGTGCTATAGATTGTGTCTGTTTGCTGCAGGGTAAAGCTCTTGTTGGTCTCTCTCTCTCTCTCTCTCTCTCTCTCTCTCTCTCTCTCTCTCCCTCTCTCTCTCCCTCTCTCTGGCTCTCTTCATTTCTTTCTTAAGTGGCTGCAGATTTCTACGCCAACGTTATTTACGTGTCCCTGATTCTCTTCAGCTTAATTTGGTGATGCTTGACAGGGAATTAACGACGTGCTTATCTAAAAGCATGCAGCCTGAGTCTGGTCCCCAAAAAAAAAACCCCACATGGGATTGCAACCAAATGGCTCATCCCACGTTTTCCACAGATAGGCTCAGCGGAATCGGCGGTCCGCCGTCTGCATACCTGACGCTGTTCTGCAGTCCCGGCATGTGCAGCACACAGCGCGTGGCTGATCTGCCCATTTATATCGTTAGCGGGCACAGAGACTGGCAACCGCTGATGCAGCTGGCAGCTGTCTGAAAAGGAGCGCCCACCGCCGCCGGCGGTCCCCTCTGTTCTCGCCACCGTCTCGGGCGAAACGTCCCGCGATGACAGGCGCCGCCCCTCAGCCTGATCGCCTACTGCCACTCCCACCTGTGGTTAGGATTCTCGCGTCCCTTCTGTCCTTCGCTTTATCGGTCTGGAGCTGTGGAAAGCTGTCGATTTAAATGTATCTCAGGCGCTGAAGACTTGGGTCAGTGCTTTATTGTCTTTACCTTGATAAATGAATAAATACACCCGGATTGTGCCGGCAGGGACCCGCCACTCTACAGCTGAAATCAGAGCGAGAGCGAGAGTACCAGGGTCCCCACATATTTCGCATTGCAAACTGGAAGTGAGAGCTCCATGCACTTTGTGGATCATTTCACAGAGGTGTGCTATATAATAGATGCGCCAGGCACTGAGGGAGCAGCCAGCAATAGTGACAGGACAGGAGATGTGAGAATACGTCAGCCAGGGTCCAGTCTCCCTGCCTCACAACAAAGAGATCGTGCCTAGTTAGCCTCCCCGGTGCCTGTAATCATCCCGCTGACAGGCTGTGATCAAATCAAACGAAAGGCTGATGCCCCATCAGGAAGAAAACGGTCTGTTCTGGGGTCGGCGAGTTTGTCCTGCCGTGGGGTACACTCTGTTCTTAGGGTTAAAAAAAACCGGTGGGTGGGCGTCTGAGACACAGCTTCCTGACCAACCATGTTGCTTGTTGTGTCCAGTTTGAAGCCTCCTGCCCTGATGGCCTGTGCCCCGGATGGAGCGTCATTCTGAAAGGAGAGCCTCCCTCTGAGGCCAGCAAGTAAGTGCCCCACACAGAACGCATCGGAGATAACACCACGGGTCCGTTGTTAGCACAGACAAGCAAGCAACAAGCCTAGCCATTTCTCTCAGGCCAAGGGGAAGTGTATCTCTTCAGCTTAAGGGAATACTCGCTCGTCTGGGCAAGGTATGTGTTACTGACCAGGTTCAGTGCTAGAATCTAGACAAACGTTGAAATTCCTATTACACTTGTTACGGAGCGTCAACTGGCAGATATCAAAACTCAACAGCTGGATACATGATGTGGCTCTGCTAATGCATCATCACTTAATCAGATTAAGCAGACTCGCGTGACAAGCTGACAATTCAGCCTCCGCTTCTATCCAAAGTGATCACGGAAGAGCATCTGAAGGCATACTCACGTTTTACCTTTCCCAACGCAAGTCATATAACAGACCTGTTAAAAATATAAATGCTCATATATCCAGTCAGATACAGGCATGTAGAGGTGAGCCCAGGCATGCAGAGGCGTGTGCAGACATGCAGAGGTGACCGTAGGCATGCAGAGGCGTGTGCAGGCATGCACAGGTGAGCGCAGGCATGCAGAGGCGTGTGCAGGCATGCACAGGTGAGCGCAGGCATGCAAAGGCGTGTGCTGGCATGCACAGGTGAGTGTAGGCATGCAGAGGCGTGTGCAGGCATGCACAGGTGAGCGCAGGCATGCAAAGGCGTGTGCTGGCATGCACAGGTGAGTGTAGGCATGCAGAGGCGTGTGCTGGCATGCACAGGTGAGTATAGGCATGCAGAGGCGTGTGCAGGCATGCACAGGTGAGTATAGGCATGCAGAGGCGTGTGCAGGCATGCACAGGTGAGCGTAGGCATGCATGGGCATCCATAGGTGTGTGCAGGCACGTATAGCTGTACGCAGTGTCCCATTGTGCCTCCACGGACAGGCGTCCCTATGTGTTCCTCCATGCTGATGGATCAGAGCCGCACAGCTACAGAAGAGTCAGTTTACTATAGCTGAAATTCCCTCAGGGTCAGTGCCAAACAAATGAGAGTTATTTCCTTCTCCACCCCTCAAGGTTTCATACATCAGTGGGAGATTATTTTTGAGTGGACCCATTCATTCAGTGCTTGAACCTCCATCACACACACACACACACATATATGTATGTATATATATATAGGCTCAACACTGTCCATTATCATATGTTTTTAATGTAAATAAACCCAAACAGCTCAGTTACCACTCATCATGCTGGGGGTCTTTGTAAGCTGCGTGTGTTAGAGGCACACCTTAATTCTGACTGGGAATTGAACCCAGGTCCCTTAACCCCCACACATGTGGTGCAGCCTACCAACAACAGCGAACAATGGTTTGTTGAGTTAAAAATTCAACTAGCACCGGGAACCGATTCATCTTTTCTCTTGACTGCATGAGTGATGACAGGTTATAAAGTGGATTCATCCCAGACGAGCCGTCATTTTTATTTAGGTCTCAGTGAGGGGGGGGGGGGGGTTCCTGGACCACAGTCCAGGTCAAAACAGGAGGCAAACATTAATTACGCTCAAAGACTGAAACTCAGATGCACACTGTTAATGTAACAAAACGGACATGCTGAACTTTTCATTCAAAAGGTCTTCCGTTCTTTTGTTCTGGCATTTTGGTGGAACTAATCAGATCAAGTTTTCGTCAACATCAAGAGTTTGGGCAGCATGGAAGTCCAAGCTAACTAACATAAGAAATAGTGCATTATACGTGTGTGTGTGTGTGTGGGTCTGTGTGTGTGTGTGTTTGAGTGTGTGAGAATGTCTTCCAGATATTCAACCAACACTGATGAATATTCTGCTCAAACGGTATTCCTAAAGACCATTCATTACTTTGATGAAAACGTAAATATCAATGTGTATGATGTTTTATTATACTGTATTATAATAAAAAGGCAAAACATTTAGTCTTTAAATGCAATAAGAGTTTAATAATAATACATTCAAGAGGAATAGCAGACGTCATATGGAGAAGAAGAGTTTGCATTTGCATTTGGTCGACACTTCTTTCTGGACATAAAGAAAAAGGAGAGCAAAATGAACTTGTGACGTTGTTAATCTCAGCCTTGCATTCACGGTAAACCTGATTACAAGCACAAACAAACACAGGCAAGACAGCAGAGCCTCTGCTCTCAGTTGAGCTGAATGTAACCACCGAAAAGGAAGCACGAAAGTGGCTCTGGGATGAAACGTTGGAGTCTGCCACAAGCGATTCTGGCACCCTTCAGAGATTAAATCAGGCACCTTGTAAAATCCATGCTCTTTCCTCAGATTGTAAACTTGTGACTTGTAAAATGACAAGCTCTGAAGATAGGACAATGAAAACTCCAGACAAATGGGTGATATTTATATTCTACCCATGTGTGCACAGTAAAGCGAAGGGGTTTCAGTGCTGCTCTACTTCATTTCCTCCTGTAATATTAATGTTCATCCGCACTGCCAGGGATCTGACCTATCCAAAGTGACTGTGAATTTAAATATTCCTCTCTTACAGTGGCTTTTCTTTCCTAACTTGTGTCTCCCAGCTTCGTGTTTTGACTTGTTGTCACATCTCGTCTTCCTCAGATTCGAGATTAACTTCATGTGTGAACGCGACGACAGAATAGCCTTCCACTTCAACCCGCGCTTCGTGGAGTCGGACATCGTGTGCAACTCATATATGTCCAACCGCTGGGGCCAGGAGGAGCGCTGTGCCCATTTTCCTTTTGGGGCTGAGGAGCCTTTCCAGGTAACATTACAGTCTAAACTGCGTGGCTCGCTCTTTCGGTAAAGACTCGTCCACTGTAGGTGCCAGGTTATGCCACATTCCACACAGTGTGACTCACTCTTTCAGTAAAGACTGGCCAAAGGAGGGCGACCCCTGTAGGTGCCAGGTTATGCCACATTCCACACAGTGTGACTCACTCTTTCAGTAAAGACTGGCCAAAGGAGGGCGACCCCTGTAGGTGCCAGGTTATGCCACATTCCACACAGTGTGACTCACTCTTCCGGTAAAGACTCACCAAAGGAGGGCGACCAAGTGTCAGGTTATGTTACCTTCCGCACAGTATTACTCACTCTTTAGGTAAAGACTCACCAAAGGAGGGCGACCAAGTGTCAGGTTATGTTACCTTCCACACAGTGTGACTCACTCTTCCAGTA
>JAOVYW010073319.1:0-20248 GCA_025775045.1 Hiodon tergisus
TACAGCAGGGTTTATTAATGAACTTTATCTTCATTAGGAGATATGAATATGAGGTGCTCTATCAGGAAATGAATCTATTAAATAGAATCATTTTCTAACAAGAAACAGTAAAGTACAATATATTCTTGGTCATTCAATGTTCTAAAATGATACTGTACTTTTTTTTAAAAAGCATATTTTTTCAATTAATAGTTGCCTGGAACAGCATTCTTACCACGTAAGGGACTTTTCCTCCCAGGCTTATATAGACGCACCAGTACTCCTACTAGCAAAGCACTAGTTGAGACAAGTAAGACTGCCAGCACAGAGAAACTGGTAATAGCAGCTAGCTTCCAGACATCCGAGCTGCTGTCAGGTACCACACCTAAAAATACAACAAAGTTTTCCCCTTTCAACATATTTCATATAAAAACTACTTGATTCAGTTTTTTGTAAAGCGATATTCGCAAGTAAATTTATGTCTATATATGAGTGTGAAAGTAAGTTACCATAGATAGTGGCATCAGCTAAAATAATGAAATGTGAAATAATGTCATTAAAGAAGTTTAAACAACTTTATTAGATACACAATACATAAACCATCCTTCTCTTAGTTACATTCTTCAGATAAATCTAAATCAATGCCCTCATTGAACCAAATTACATTGTGAGTACTACTTTTTTTGTTTTAATTAAGTCTGATTAGTCCTTTAAAAAAGGTATCATAGGTTTTGTACACTTAAATGGCATATCAAAATTGAATTATTTTGATCATAAAGCATGTTTTAGATGCAATAACATCTTTATGTCAAATTATGTAAGTACTTGACCACCATGCATTTCTGTGCTTCTGTGTAATTAACTAACATTAAGGACAATGTTGTATAGTCGGATATAATGGTTGAAATACTGGTGTCAATTAAAAATCTGGATAGCTCTGAAATGAATTTGTTTAAAAACTAAAGCATAGTGCTACCTAGCACAGATAATTTATTGAAGAGCACACCAACAAACACACTTACACATTTCACATGAAGGAGTTTTTGGATATTGCTTGCATGTTGAACAGGGTACACATTGTTCTATATCATGATTCCAAAATTCACCCGGTCTGCACTGTCCTGTTAGAGAGAGGTAAAATAAAATATTATAATAATAGCTAACACTGCAACACAAATGGAAATTCAAAAGGAATTAAAAAATGTTTTTATTACTTTAATTTATTATTTATTTATTTACTTTAAGTTACATTTTATTCCAACAAAAACTAAAAGAAAACTCCCCTTTTGGGGGAAAACTTGTTGCTTTTTCAGCAATAAGTGTTTCACATCAAGATGAAGTTGGGCACATAAAATTTGGTTTTCATTTCAGGCTTATCACTTACCACAAAAACACCAGTCAATCTTTTCTGTGATCTATGATATTTTGACACACATGCGTAGGGGCAAAATCACTAAGAATGAATAGCAAGCAAATTGTCTAATTTATAACATATAAGTTGATACAGTGCAACCTGCTATCCATTATCTCCTGTGATCGTTGTCAGTTGTATTTCTGTACTGCAACTTGGGTACACTCATTTTATACCAGTCCGCCTATATAAATTACTTTGTGGTAAAAAACAAAAAAACCCAAACATAGCTATCTTACAGTAATTAGCCACTACCAGTGTATAATTACAATAAGAATTGCATCTTATGGAAGAATAGTTACATTTAGTCCATATGATACATTTCTTATTGTAATTACACATTGGTAAAGCAGTAATAATGCAATAAATGACCATTCAGACAATACCTGGGGATTTAAGAATCTTATCTTTGTCTAACAAGATTGTGTCATGTTGTCCAGCTGATTCTGTGGAATGAAACGCAAAGACATGCAACATACAACAGACCGTATTTAATCCCGGCCACATGCATCAATGCCTTCAGTTTAATTTAAAGTATTGCACTAGAGCTTAAAAAATGACAGTACAAACTTTCGCTTCTTTGTGTTCCTAAATATTAGCTCTGATCAAACTTAAAAGGATGAAAACTAAGACATTCCTGCAGCAAACTTTTCATTTAACCAAAGTGGTTTAATTGTATTAACTGCCCCAATTGCCATGAACCTCAAGCCAGTCAAACATCAAGACTCAAAACTATTTCTACTTTTCACAGTTTCCTTGATCTGCTTTTTCCTCTTTACTGTTGCTCCATTCCTAGTACAGGCCTTTTTAATACTTTGCCTGTACTTCTACAACTCACTTCTGCCAGGGTTCCTCAAGTGAATTGTAAAGTTGGTTCTTCTCGTCTCAAATGCCACTGATATTTAACCTAGCTAAGGATATATAGTTTTCACCTTCAAATCCCTCTCCTCTAGCAACGTATAAAACCTTGGTGCTAGCCCTTTTACCCTGAAAAGATCTCTTCTTTCAGCAACTGCTAAAAGTGCTGTTAAACATATATAACAACAAAAGACATGATAAACTGGGCTTTTACACCCAACTGTGACTGCTTGTATCCTTGAGATAAAAGCTCATCTTTCTCGCAGTCCATTTACCTCTTCACAGCAATCGACAAAGCCTACCGCAATGTCTGGGAAAAGTTACAATATCAGGTCCTGTCCTCACAATGGTTTGCCACTTAACTCTCTGAGAAGTTTTACCAACCTTCTAGCCTAGCCATGTCTCCCCTCCACTAGAATCGCACAAGGGTGCTAGGCCACTGTTTTCAGTAAACATTAGTTCACTTGGTAAAGGAATTTCACAACATGGCTCAATTATCACTGCCATGGTAACGACGCACAACTTTTTATTTCCATCCCTCACTTTCATTCTCAAATCTCATTCCAGATCTCCAGGATGCAAGCCTTCACTCTACCCAGCCCCCCCATTACATCCAAACATCCATTTTCCTTTATGTTATTACTTTACAGTGGGTATAAAGTCACCACCCCCTTTCAAAATGTTCACCTTTTGTTGCCTTACAGTCTGAATCCAAGTGAAAAATAAATCTAAAAAACTATTTTAATTCATTAAAATAAAACAGTGAAATACCCTATTTGGATAAGTGAACACCCCCCTGAGTTAATACTTGGTGAAACCACCTTCACTTGGATATTGTTGGTTACTTTGTGTAAATAAAGAACAAGGTGAACATTTTGAAAGGTGTAAAATTTCAACTAAATTTTAAATGTGTCAAGTTGCATATTCAGTATGGGATTTTCTGGTCTGATTGGAGTAGAGGCACGTTTCTCCTGACAATATTGTAAACCAGCCAACTGCCAGGAGTTGCTTGTAGCGAAACCCTACCTCATTCCTTTCTCTCAACCCCAGATGGCATTGTGACTACACAGCTTGGACCAAATCAAAACTTTGGCAACCCATTAATCACACTTTTGCACACCGGTATTTAATATCTTTAAATAATTGAATATCTTTATGAGTATAATAAATAAGATAATTCCAAAAAATAAAAATAAAATTTTTTTACTAAAAAGGTTGCAAGGTTGTCAAATGTTTGATTTGGAGCCAGCTGGTAAATGACACAATTGGGATCCAAATCTGTGATCTTCAGATCATGGAACATTTGTTACATATATCTATCACATCATATTAGTATTTGTTCAAACTACATCAATTGATTCTTCTGATGGAACATCAGATTATATGAGTACAGTATCTGAATTTGTCATGGTGGGTTAATATAAACAGCTTTAAAATTGCTCCTTAACATCAAAATCAACAATAAAAATCTATTGCTAATACTAATATATTACTAATACTAATTAATTACAGTTTCCTTAAATGTCAATTTTTTTCAATTAGAAAAATCTTTTAATAAATAATACTTTAATAAATATAAATAAGTTCTAGGCTATGATTGCTCAGTCAACAAAAACAATGACTACTTTTAATAGATTTGTTCAATTTCGTGACAGCGTATGCATGTAATCATAGGGGATTTTTTTATGGGGCCATTTCGTTTCTTTTTCAAATCAAAATGATGGATAAAAATAAGTAATTAAGATATTATTTTGATTATTTTTCTCATTCTCATTTTCTTATTCTCATTCCTGAGTACATTCATCAGATGTACTCTAGTTAAAGCTTCAGTGAATTAAGCTGCTCTAAAATCCCCTGAAAACGAAACACATTGGTCATGTCCTGTAGACAACTATGACGTAAAGCCAGATGATTAAATGAGTTTTCAGGAAACTGAGACTAAAATGTGCTGTGTACTGTAAATGTAAGACAGATCAGGAAGTCGGGGAGCAAGCTGAAATTTGCTTTAAACTTCCTGCAGTCTGAAGAGTTTTTATAATTGTGACTCAGACCAAAATAAATTTTGACGGATTTCCTTTACATATTTGAATATGCTGTGGAGCAGGATGTATTTCTCACAATTACAATGCAAAGCATATTTTGCCAGAAAGATAACCATTAGTATCCCTGCCCCTCGGTTACATTTAGGAAGCACATTTCTATGTCCCCTGGTTATATTTATCCCACTGAATAGTGTAACATAAAAAAATTGTTAAAATAGTTAAAATTTTTCAGTTCAAAGTTTAGTTCAAAGACAAAGCATACTACATAAGAAAACATCCCTAACATACCTCAATCAACATAATAAAATACTGCATCAGATTTATCACTGCATCAACATCAACTTCTATAAAAGTATATTGGAGTATGTCAGTTCTACCTAATAGGTGTTGAAATATGCTGTTTGAGGCTGTAAGCTCTTCATAGCACAGATATATAACCACATTTTTCAACATTTCTTTTACCCCTTTATTTGTAGTGAACATAGAGATGTAACCATGGAGTCAACATTGGAGGGGAACAAATCTGCCAAGTAGCACATCTTTTATTTAAATAAATATTTTTATATCAATATATTGGGGGCATTTTGAGCATATTTTAATATGTCCCCCAATATATATTATAATTACGGCCCTGAGTGAACATAAGCTCTGTAATGAACCACTGAGGTTCATAAACTGTATGCACAACTGGGTAGTTTCTGATAATTATTTTACTGGGTGACCATTAATTAATTGCTTGATGCCAATTGCAGTGTGTAGCTTCCAAAGTTAAAACTGACTGTAATCCAAGTCATTTGGAACAAAAAGACTTGAAATAGAGTATGTTCGCACAACAATTTATTCTGCGTTTGTATGAGCACGAAATAAAGGCAGAAACAGATGTTTAAAAGGAAAAAGTTAAGTGTGTCTTTTTTTTCTATACGAATGTAGAATTGACAATATTTTTTTACTGACTGGTCAGATAGTATTATTTCCATTTTGAAATTAATGAATAGGGTTTAGACGTTTGAAGACATGACGTTTGAAGTAATGAAACTACAATCCCCGTGTAAAACCAAGCGTGGTGAACAGTGTGACGAATGAGCGACCCAATCCGCTTTATCCGCACAAATTTATACCATGGGGTGAAATAAACCGTTTGGAATGCGGAACCGGTTAATAAAAAGGCTGATGGTAAAAGGAAGAAATACATAAAAGGGACCTACTTCTGTTAATTAGATTACTGTAGAGGCAAAGTACTTCAATAAACAATAAGATCTTCGATAATTAGAATGTACTATTTTAATAATGTTTTTTTCCTCATGAATCAACATTATGCTGATACATTTTAACAAAGTAAAAACCAAAACGTGACATATAAAAAATATGGATATCTTACTTTTTTGTTCGTTCGCTCCAGCCAGAAGTAAAATCCCGCATAAAACGGAGATAACTGAATTTGAATTCATTTTGTTCTGAGAAAGACTTTCTGAACGCGGGTTAGACCAATTCTCACTATTGTATTTACACTAGCAAGACTACCATTTGAATGAGTCATCGAGAAAAATATCAGCCTTGTTTTAAAAGCGCACACACCCACGCATGGAGCTCAAAGGGTGAGTCATTTCCGAAGTACTTAACTTCTTTCTGAAGAACTTTTTTTTTTGCGAAGAATACCGCACTCATTTACAAGGAAACTCTTTAGAACGTGGTCAGAGTGGCATTTTATTTTCCTTTCCTTGTTAATTGGTTCAGTTCAGTTCTTGACTGTTCTGTTCTGCGCAATAATTTAAATTTTTTTAGCGTGTTACTTGTAACGTTGTTTAGGTTTTTGTTTTGTTTTTTTTGTTTTTTAGAAATCATGTCGATCCATAAAGTTGATTGATAGAAAAATACAAAATTAATAAAATATTTGAAATTTGAATCTCATCACCCAAAGTTTGAAATTATTCCTGATAAAAAAAATTACAATTATCATTACATTTACAAAATCAATAGGTGCGAAGGTAGACTAGTCTTCAGCTGGTCGTTTAAGGTATTTGATCAAATTAAAGCATATCAAAATTTTCTTTTTTTGGAGATAAAGTCTGCTGGAATGTATGTAACAGCTGCATTTTCAGTTTTAGTAATAACATCGAATGTGCACACTTTCTCCCGTTTGGCTTTAAGCTGTGCAATCTGGAAAATCTTCCTGTCTGGTTATTTATGGAGATTACTTCCTTCCAGCCTGCATTCCCCCTTTTAAACCCACCAGTTCCACAGATGATCCACCTCAACCACCTGCTCCACCATGCCCTAGCTACGTGGGTTGTGCCACATTGCCGGCACTTCAATAACAGTCTACAATGTACTCTACAGCTGCGAGATGCTTAGCCTGGAGAAGTGGGCCCAGACCTGGGACCTTCTTGTTAAATGTCTACACCTATTCACTCTCAGTGATGAAACAACTGGCCAAACTCACGTCATTCAACATTCCATCGACATTGAGTCAACTCAACCAGTTCAACAACACTGAAGGAAAATGGCCCTAGTTTTTCTTGAGGCTACAGCATAGGGTCGAGAAGATGAAGGCGGGAGGCCTGATTCACCTTTAAACAGCTCTTGGATGTTGCCCGTAGTCATGATATCCAAAGATGGAAAGTGACTATAATGTGTTGGCTGCCAGCACCTGCGGAAGGTCCCCCACATTAATGAGTCGCTGGACCAGGTGGTGGTCTCAATACTTGACCTGAAGAGCGACTATTGGAAAGCAGCCTTAACACAAGAAGCAAGAGTTTAAGATGGCTATCATCACAGGATTAGGGCTATGGCAGTTCCGAGTGATGCTGTTCAAAATTGGCTCTCACCGAAATATATCCCCACCCCCATTCCTGGATTACTGCCATATTACTTCACCAGCTTTCTTTAAAAGTTTGAGTAGTTAAGAAAAGAGGAAAGTACATTTGAGATAAGGTTAAATGATGATGTAAATTAAAACTTTATCATTCAGTATTTGCTACTTTAAATGTGAGCATTTATGACTGTTCAAACAAATTATTATTATTATTTTATTTATTTATTTTTTATGCGTCTGTCTTCTCTTATGTAATGACGGTAGCCACCTTTATCTCCACCATGACATGCTGCACCAAGCTTCTACTGGTAAAATCGCGATTTGTATTGAATGAGAGAACTAATTTGCCAAATCTGGTATATGTGGTTTGTAGAGGTTTAATGAGAGTTGCAGAATAAATATTGTGTTAATTGAAAAGTGTTTTTAAGCTCTTATTACTTGATTTAAACCCATTGAAATCCGACTCGGTGTGAAAGTAAATGCATTTTTTAAAACATACACATTGCTATCTCTTGAGAATTGGGTTTTTTAGCTTACAGTTATTCATTCTAGCTTAAACTTTATTTTTATTTGTTTGTGTTTTACATGGTTTCAGAATACAATATTGCTAAATATAACAAAAGCCTCAAGATACTTTCATAAGTTGCATTATTAGCCCTTAAGCAATCATTAACACGTTAAGCAATCCTAACTAGGGTTGTCAAAAATACAGATATTTAGATACTACCGTGATACTAAATTTAAAAAACTGTTCATTAACCCTTGTGTGGTGTTCTTGTTTTTGGTTATTCATGTTCGCCAGTCTGATGGACCTACAGCATTATTGGGTTTTTAACCAGAACAATTTACGTAAAAATACTTAATACTTAGAAGTTGACATATCAATTACAAGAAGTATGGACAGCATACATGGTTAATATTTGCCATTTACCTCTGGTAGATCACATTTATCAATAAAAGAGCTGTTCGGTTTTTTAAAAATAAAATTTTATTTTTGTTAACAAAAATCAGTTGTGCAAGGTGTTTGACCACTCCACACATGGAAGATAAGTCTGCTCCTCCTGATCCACCAGGGGCGATGGTCAGTCTCTGACTTTGCCATTGAGTTCTGCATCCTCGCCGCCACATGCAGATTGGATTCAGCAGTCCAGTTTGACACATTCCATAATGAGCTGCTCTTGTTTGATGATCTGGTGGGTTTGGCGATCCAAGTGGACAAGCGATTGGCCCAACGTTCCACTAAAGACGACATATTGCACCCCTGTGCTTTCTTTTCTCACCAGCTCATGCCTACAAAGCAGAATTATGACATTGGTAACCGTGAACTCCTAGCTGTCAAACTTGCCCTTGAGGAGTGGGTGACAATGGCTGGAAGACACGGTGGTTCCATTTGTGGTCTGGCCTGACCTCCAAGTTTGTCTCCAGAACTGTGCGTTCCCAGGTTCTCCAGTGGGGGCATGCCTCCAAGCTGACCTGCCACCTCGGCTCCAGGAGGACCGTGGCCATCATTCATTAACGGTCCTGGTGGCCCTCGATGCTAGAGGACATCAACAGCTTCATCGCTGCCTGCTCAGTTTGGCCCAGAACAAGTCCTCCAACTAACCCCCAGCTGTTTTGCTACAACCCCTGCCGATACCAAGACATCCCTGGTCCCACATTACTTTGGATTTTGTGACCGGCCTCCCTCCATCTGACAGCAACACCACCATCCTCACAGTCATCGATCATTTTTCTAGGTCTGTCCATCTGCCAAAGAAACCGCCCTACACATTGTCAATAATGTTTTCAAGATTCATTGTTTGCCTTTTGACATTGTCTCCACCCCCAAACTAATGGCCAGACTGAGTGAACAAACCAGGACCTGGAGCAGATTCTGTGCTGCCTGGCTTCCCAGAGTCTGTCCTGTAGGCTGTCAGTACTTCAGCCTGGGCTGAGCCATTTTGTTTGTTTTTGTTTTGGTGTGAACACATGGTTTTGGTTTTTGTCATCAGACCTGTATTCTCGGTTTGTCAGTTGCCAGTTCGTCTCGTTTAGTCTAGCTTACCAGCTTTTTGTTTAGTCTAGCTTACCAGAGATCTCCAAAATTCCAGGCAATTGTCCCATGTGTCAAACTTTGGAAGTTAAATGCTGGATTTTCAACCATAATGAACGCCTGCATTTCTTTGGCAATATACCGTGTTAAACTGTCAGTTAATATTTGCCATCTGGTACTGTCACCTTTATATTTAGACACTCTGCCAAAAGCCTCCCCAATAGCCAATTGTCAGGAAGGAACTGCGGCCTTCCAATAAGCTATTTGATATTTGTGAAATATATATTTATGATATTTGAGGTTGAAGAGTACTAGGGTACTAACAATAAAAAAATTCAATTGAAATGAATGGGATTCTTTGTACATTCAATGCTCAGATTTTCTTGCATTTATTTGCTATTAATAAAGTGAGAAACAATCAAAATCCCAAATATCTATGAAAATGCTTATACATACGTAATCATGAACTGTATATGGTTTGTAAAAACTTTAATTAGTATTTAATAAAAGCTTTATGTAACTGCTTCAATAAAGCACACTTTTTTCTGTTAGGGATTTCAAGATGACCCTCCCTTAAACTCGATTGTGGCAGACATTTCTTCAATAGGAGAAGCAAGGATGTTGTACAGTACATTACTTAGCAGAAATTGCTAGTCCTATGTTCTGTATAATTTTGTATAAAGTTATTTTCTGTTTGGGTTTTTAAGAATCGGAACTGAAATCAGAATTAATTCCAGCAATTCCAAGGTCGGGAATCGACTGACATTTCTGGACTCGTCCTTCGCTAGAGATTTCTGAAATTCGTCCTCCGCTGCAGCAGGTGGCGGCTTATTTCCTTTTAAATTTTAAATCAACTGGAAAGCAAAAGAAGAAATCAAAGAAAGCATAGAATACAGACTTTTGGCGTGTTAACTTCTTGATTTTGTAAACTCAAGGCCACTTGTTATTAACTTCTTTGAGATTAACTTTTTAGATACATTTGCAGCAGCTAGTACGGAAGCAATCCAGGCCTGGATAATTCAAGATGCGGGACCGAACGAAAGAACTCGGCAACGTGAGTTAGAACATGTCCTTATTTTACTATTTTGTTGATTATTTTAAAAATGTTCTTTCCAACCCATTTTTACTTAAAACTGAACAGTACCTAGCTAGTGAACCATTATTTGCTAGCAGCAGATAATTTGTTTCTCGAAACTTGATTTGTGGACTACTCAGATCAAGTGGTTAGCTTGCTACAAAATAGACGAAGTATATGAAAATATCTGGAAAACTTTAAGAACAAAGTTATATCATAGCAAAATATGACTTGATCTTGTGCTTGATATTATATAATGTATTTAGTAGTTCTCACGATAGCTGCTGGCAGGCTTAGGTCGTTTGTACTTTGTCAGAGGATGCGAGCAGTATTTCAGTGGCATTCAAACCTGATCCTGAGTGTGCTTGTTTTTGTATAAACCTGTTTCTTAATGGATTAGCTTTGACTAAATGGATTATTGAAAATTGGCTTCAGAAATATCTGCGTTGACTTTCTTGTGACAAAAATGTCGTAGGTTTGCTTTTTATTTGTTATACAAGTATTTCCAAACATAAAACTTTACAGTATGTTTAGTTTGTTTTAAGATAAAATATCAAACTACAAATTCCCATGTACTATTTTTTATTCAGTATTATGAGATGATTGGTCTGAATACTTTTGCAATACACTGTACATTGATCGACGTTTTACAATTTTGCGCAACTCAGTTTTATACGTGACCACGACTTTGTGCAATATTTAAAATTAATAACAAATAATTGTCTCATCACAGTTTAAGCAACTGGGCTCAGGTATGGTTTTTATGTTTCATTGTAGCTTTAAGTTGTTAAATCTGTGAGGTTATCTGGTATTATTTAGTAGCATATTTGGACCTATTTATTATACGTTATTGTTGGACCTGTATGTTTTATCATTATATTGTTCTGTGCTGTGTGCTTATAATAATCTCGTTCGCCCAGGACATTTTTAATCACTACGCTAAGGTGTTGGTCATAAAAAGCAAAAATCGTGGATTCATGAAATGAAATAAACGGTTAGAAATCTATTTTAAATGTTTTTAACTTAATTTTGATCTTTAATAACCTTTGATAACATACTGCATTAACCCTCTAGACGTCATAGTGCCGCGGATGGCCTTAGTTTTCTTTCCACTGTAAATACGGCAAAAAAGTGTCATACATTTTTATTTAATTTCTCTTAAAACGTACTTCATTCAAGAAAAAATGACAGCTACCAAGCGGCCACGTCTCTTCACCACTGAGGAGGCAGCACAACTTCGTCCTTTGATTACGGAAGTGAAAGGGAATATGATATGAGTGTCAGTGTTACTTAGATCGAGTGCAACGCGCAGTGCTATGGCAGCTACTGTTTGAGGTGGCTTTTTCCCGTAGAAATTATTACCAATAATAACTAGCTAGCCTCTATATGCATACAAAGTGTTCCCTGCAAAAGAGCAAAGTTTTTTGGTAAAAAGACACCCGTGATGCATAATGTACAGAGAAGTGATTGTACAAATAACAAAAACACCCTTTAATGTGACATGGGAGACTTCATTCACAGATGTATTAGCATGGGTAGTCAAAATAAACAATGCAAACGTCAAACATATTATTCATACCTGTATGAACTGTTGCAATTAATACCTAATTATATACAGACTTCTGGTGCAGTGGAGCTTCATCATATCACTGGTAAAGTTAATTTACCAATAACTGTAGAATTACAATTTATAATTGTATTCACTCATTACGGGCAAAATTTTGTGACGTGTAAGTTCTTTGAGTACTGGACTTAAATCAATATTTGAATGAAATTGATGCAGACAACATGGTAAAAAAATAAGTGTATTAACAAAGGGGTTCATAAACAAAAAAAGCAGGGTGTTTCATGCGTTTAAAGTCTCTCCAGAGCTTTTTTCTCTTAGTGTGCAGCCTTAGTGGGGCTGTGCAAAAGAATTGGTTTTGCAAATATATATATATATATATATATATATTTTTTTTTTAATTATTTTGCCTCCACTGTCCACAGCCTGAATTTCAATGCTCGTTCATCCTTGTGATAATTAGTAATATGTGTTAATGGGTAGCTAACCCATGTCTCCATTAAATGCATCTGATGAAGACTCATCAGCTAGAACATCATGCTGTATTTCTGTCTAAAACTTTTGACTCTTCCTTTACTGCCGTGCATACTGTACAACCATATTTTTGACATTTATTTGCCAAGACATGTAAACCCTCGTAACTTTTACTCTAAGATGGTCCACATCTTAATTCTGCATTGACCTTTTGTATGCAACGTCACTCTTTATAGACTGCAGAGAACTCCGATGAGGATGAAGAGTGCAAAGCCCTTTTAAAGAAGTCAGAGAATATGAAAGAAGAGAAGGAAGAGAAAGAGGCCTTCTTTCAAAAGGTGAGTCTGTCATAACTGCTACCGTTTCTAGTCATCCTAGTCATTTGTTCACAGCTTGATGTTCAGCTTTCTGTCGTCATTGTGATTTAGAAAGTTTTACAAATCACCACAGTATTTTAGAAATAAACCTTGTTTAATATGTATTTCATATTTAATGAACATTCAGTATATTTGCTTAGTATGTGATGTGTCCTACTTTGGACTTTTTACATTTTTAATTTAGTTTTTGTTATAAGCCGATTATCTACAATGATGTTCCAGGGACTTCAACATTTTCTTGACAACTATACCAGCATAATAAAAATTATATGAAGCAAATGATAGTTAATCCTGGGGCCGTAGTGTCTGCAGGTTTTCAACCTACCGCTCAATTATCAAAAAGATCTGGATCAATTGTAACTCCAAGATCTTTAACCAGTACACTCTTCTATCAGCTTTCCATCTAGGTCCAGCACATAGTCATTGAGCCTTGTACGATGGCATTTTTGACCAAGGATGATCATTTCTGTTTTGTCTGAATTCAACAATAGGAAATTAGAGTATATCCAATCTCTTATATCTTTCAAACAAAGCTCCAGACCCGGGCTCCCTGACAGATATAGCTGCGTGTCATCCGCATAACAATGAAAGTTGATCTTGTGCTTACGGATGATATCACCAAGGGGTAGCATATACAAAGAGAATAGAAGGGGGCCCAACACCAAACCTTGTGGTACTCCATATCTAACCGGAAACAAATCAGATGAGTCTTCCCAAATTTTAACTAATTGAAATCTATTTGTCAAATATGACCTCAAACAAGATAGAGCAGTCCCTTTTATGCCTACGTGGGTATCAAGTCTTTTTAAGAGGATATGGTGATCTAAAGTGTCAAATGCAGCACTTAAATCAAGCAGCACTAGAATAGACACCGTGTTGTTATCAGATTCCATTATAATATAATTTACAACTTTAACGAGTGCCGTCTTGGTACTATGCCCTGTTCAAAAACCTGACTGAAATGTTTCTAGAATATTATTAGAATTTAGAAGTTCCAATAACTGCTGGGCTACCACTTTCTCCAATATTTAGACAGAAATGGCAAATTAGATACCGGCCTAAAGTTCTTAAGAACATATGGATCTAAATTTGTTTTGTTTTTTAAAGCTGGTTTAATTACTGCTACTTTGAGATACTTGGGGACACATCCTGATAATAGACGCGTTAACAATGTTCAACATTGGTTTAGACGTTAACATTTGGCATTGGCCTCTTTCAGCAGGATAATGCGCCCTGCCACAAAGCAAAAATGGTTCAGGAATGATTTGAGGAACACAACAACGAAGGGTGTTCAAGGTGTTGATTTGGCCTCCAAATTCCCCAGATCTCAATCAAATCGAGCATCTGTGGGATGTGCTGGAATAACAATTCTGATATCCATGGAGGCCCCAGCTCACAACTTACAGGACTTGATCTGGATCTGCTGCTAACGTCAAGGTGCCAGATACCACAGCACACCTTCAGCGGTCTTGTGGAGTCCATGCCTCGACGGGTCAGGGCCCTTTTGTTGGCAAAAGGGGGACCTACACAATATTAGGCAGGTGGTCATAATGTTATGGCTGAAACATTTTTCTGTTTTCTGGGCTCATGCTAGGCAGAATTAGGAAGTGCAGAGACTGACTGCACTGATGTGTTGCTGTGATACTGAATAATTTTTAAAACTTACTTTAGAGACTAACAATACTGCTGTTAGGACAAATATTTGTGGTTCTTTAAACAGTATGAATAAGTTCTTTTATTTTTTGAATTTTTTTTCTTCCTTATCAGTCACACAGGCAGCATTAAAATGCCCCACGGTGCTAACCATTAGATGTCTTGTGGTGTGCTGAAATATTTAAAAAAATATATATATTCTAAAAAATATTTGTGTACAACCCGATTTTATTTTGATATGTAACAGTCACAGCAAATGCCTTCTTCACTCTTCCCCAGGTTCGAGAGATTCAGGAGGGTCTAGAGGGTCTGAAAAAGAGGGTTTCTGACCTGGAGACCAAGCAAAAAACTGTCTTGGGGGTTGCACTCCCTGAAGATGGTTAGTAATTATACCTACCTAAATACTTAATTTTATTTATATGGGCAGCTACAGAACTGAGTGGCGGATCGAACAATTTAGATTATCTATAGGACTTCCTTTCTCTTGGTGAAAGTATAATGAGTAATTTAGTTATTTTAATTAAAAGACAGAAAATCGCTTTTTAAATGCTTCTTGGCACATTTGCTTCACTATTCGGAGGCAATAAAAATATGATATTAGCAGATAATTGTATTGAAGTGGTTAATTATTAACAATGGTGCCTTTCTTGTTCCATGTTTTAAAACTGAAGTACAACCGGGTTCTGAAGCGTAATTTTGACTCTTATATCCTTCTGAAATTCAATTAAAACATTTTTTAACCTCTGGAAATAATATCCACCACAATACGTTGTTTCTGTATTTTTGTTTTAAAATAGCCTGCGTGTGCACAATAAATTGTGTATTGTGCGTTTATCTCGCATTAGTATCCAAACCTTACAATTTAACCTGTGTCCCTCATAAGCTTGTTTAAATGAAAGGGGGGGGACTCTAGACTGCAGACCTTTCCAAGTTGCTGTTTTTTCATGCATGACTTTCTGTATGCACATTCAGGTTTTCCTTGTCTTTTTAATTTTCAATCCTCTTGATTATTTAACCTCACGTTTCTTTACTTCATTTATTTTAATATTTTTTTGCTTTCCTTTTCCTGTTGATTTTGTGTAATTAAATTCGGTAATCGGCAGGCAATACTGCCGAAAGGAATGTGCTTCTCCTCTAATTGCCACTGATCCTCTCATGTAGGCTGTGTTTTCTCTCTTATACAAAATTATTTGCAGATTCTGAAATTAAAAAAAGAAAGGTGCATACGTAATCCATTTTATAAAAAATACTCATGCTTACTAAGAAAAGGATAAACATTTTTGAATTATAAACTATAAAGTTATTGGTTGCTCTGAAAACGTAGCCAGCTTAACAGGAAGTTGTAATAAATGTTCCTGTATTGTCAATACATATACAAATAATTGTCACTATATATATAATGTACGATGGCCTTTTTGGCCAAAGATGATCATTTCTGATTCGTCAGAATTCAACAATGGGAAATTAGAGGATGTCCAATCTCTTACATCGGTTGGTTTAGATGGTTACATTGGTTTAGATGTTACTGAGGGAATATCTTTCACCAACTTTGTTGGTATTGGGTCAAGGAAACAAGTTGACAATTTTGATGAAGAGATAAGTTGTTCAGTTTCACTAAGCTCAACAGGAGAAAAGTTATCAAACTTCTGCAGATGAGATTGCCCTTATCTCAATTCTAATTTCTTCAGTCTTCTCACTGAAGAATTGCATGAAGTTCTTGCTGCTATGATAGACTCAGGTTATCTATCCCTTGAGTTTTGTTCATTTTGGCTACTGTATCGAAAATAAATATTGGGTTGTTTTGTTTATAATTATGAACACTGAAATGAAAAAATATATAAATAGAGGCATAGTTAAATAGCAGCTAACATAACACAAGTTCAACGCCTCATTCAGCTAGGCCTAAAAGTGCTGTTTTGCAGTATTTTAGCTGAGTTGACAGTTTTAATGAAGCTCTCACCGTGTAGCATCCAGCTGCATAGTCATGCGTGCACAGCTTTCAGTAGATGCCGGTGTATGAATACCAAATGCAACAAAGAAAAATATATTGTGGTGTTTTTGTATTGTATAAATTTCTAATTAAAAATAATGCTCAATATTGCACGTTTGTAGGCTGTAAAATATGTTGGCTAGTTATATATGACTCCTGTTGCATTCACTGGCAAGAAATGTGTGCATATATGATGTATTTGAAGCATAAATACATATTTTATTTTTTGTATTTTTTGTTGTTCATACAAGTGACATATTGAATCTGCTGATGATTATTATTTCAATACCGATAACGGAACAGAATTGGAATATGATATGGTAATATCCATATCGAAGTCTGCATTACACTTATTTTGTTTCTTCATCATTCATGAAATTAGAATGTTTGATTATGTTAAGCTGAAGAGTCTGTTCCTCTAAGATGGTGAATGTTGTAACCTTCCATATTGATGCTCCTGATAAATTGCTCACGTTTGTCCTGCCTCTTGCTTACGGAAGGGGGGGACAACCGGTTTCCTTGTTTAAAAGTAAATCAAACCAGTCAAAAAAATGTACACAAAATGAAAACTGAGTCAGATTTTCATAGAGCATAAACTTGTAGTCTGTAACCCCTTATTCTAGGGTAATGCGTATAGTTAGACCTCTCGCTTTGCCAATTGACATCCTGGGATGTCTGATATGATTTGGCAACGCAGATTATTTAATGCGTCCTCCTGAGATCAAGGGTTTTGTGTATATAGAGTCAAAATGGTTAACTTATTTATATTTTCAATTGACAAGTGCCAGCCAGTTTGCGAGAGTTGACATTTCGGCTTTTACACTCACTGCGTTCTAACCCTAATACTTTTAAGACTATTTATACTATATATTGTATATATTTGTGTGAAGTATCATCATAAAAAATTACTTATTTGAACACGATTTAACCTCGACTTTAGAAAGCAAAACAGCTGTTGCTTATTTATCACTTATTGTTCTGCCTGCTACAACTAAGCATTTGCACTGTCAACTCAGTTTACTAACGCATCACATGATTTTATTTTTATGTCATTGCGGACCACTTTCATGTGATTTTTAGTCGGGCACAAGAGTGAAATCTGCTGAAAGCTGCTAGCTTTGATTACACTGCTGAAGCTGAATGGCGAGAGCTACACAACAGATTTTCATTTAATGTTCACTGTGTGCCAAGAAATTACATTTGCTCTGAAAACTTTAGTTTTTGTCCAAGTATTGATTTTCTTTCATTCTGTAATGCATATTGTTTAGAATGTAGGGTAAAGTGAATGAAAATAGTGACCATTGTTGTAATATTTTATCTGTCTGATTCAGGAATGAAACGGGAACTTCAGACCCTCAGGGATGAGATCAAAACAACAGCAAGTCAAATACAAAAGAAGTTGAAGAGTGAGTGAAATGTTCTTTAACAGTTGGAAGAATTCTCACCATCTTTACGCTCTTATCTTCACTTGTTTCCTTTCTTTGACCCTTTTTCCGTAAACGGTGATATCTCTGAGTATTGAATAAACACAAAATGAAACAAAAAAAGTCAACAGATATTTTCATTTTTTCAGTTATTGAACCTAAGAAAGAGGAGGATGGTGGGGAATATGTCCCAATAAACTTAAGGATGCAAAGAACACAGGTTAGTTTTTTTAAGCCTTCTCTTTTCAAATGCAATTTTGATTGCATAAATAATGTACTACATGGAATTATCTTTTTTAAATTAGAGAATGTTTGGCTGTCTGCTTTTCTCCCTAGTTAATAATGGTCATCATTCATTTTAATTTGCCTTCCTTTCTCTCTCACTATTAGCACGGAGTCCTGTCACGAGAGTTTGTGGAGTTGATGGGCCGGTGTAATACAATTCAAGCTCAATACAGAGATCGAAATGTGGAGAGGATACAGAGGCAGCTGAAAATCAGTCAGTCTATATAAGTATTAATCCTGGACTATTATACAAAAAAGTTTCTTTCATGCATGTTTGTTTAAGTTTGGTGGGGTACATATTTAATTGCATTTTGGACAGTTACTGTAATTCAGTTTTATTCATTTTATCAAATGTTGCTATTAAATTAGGGCCGACAAAATGACGGAATCCAGGTTTTAAGGCAAAATCCAAGGAACTGCTACAAAATTAGCATTTTCTGCTCTTTCGTCAGAAAAAAACACCAATACGGGTCATTCCCTCTGATAGTTGAGGGAGGAGCAAGAAAAATTCAGAGAATTCACTTTCAGTAACCTGTCAAAAGTATTTTGTCTTATTACATCACTAAAGGGATTTAACTGGTTATTGAAATCTAAAGAATAATATATCAGTACACCATTATTTAAATCAATAGTGTGTTCTCTTATGCCAAAATGTTAGAAAGCGTTGAATCCACTCAGAAAATATTCTCTGAAGGCAGCATTTACTTAGTTTTTAAGATGGAAATTGAAATGCATCCATGAAATTTAAGTTAATATTTTCTCGAACTTATGCTGACATTTGATCCTGGAGAAAGTTATTTTCTGATTACAATTGATCACAAAGTTTAATTTTATATAGTTTTTCATTTTATAGTTTATTAAATATGAAAAAAAAAATTTTGTCATTTAGCAGATGCTCGTATCCAGAGTGAAGTACAGAAGTGCTGTAGTTTAGGGGTAAATGTGCAATAAGAAACTGAGCTGCCTGGCCCTATTGACAAATTCACAGAGAAGGTATAAAGACTAATGTTGCAAAGGAGATAATATGATATTAATAAACATAAATAAATTATACATGCACATTAAAAGCTTGATCTAAGCATAAACATGCATCATATAAGCATACACATCAAGAGCAACCTAATCTAAGCATCAAAATCACAATATGAGCATCCATGGAGAAATCAGTTCCTTGGGGATTTCATGACTGGTATGAAGTATGGTTGGAAGAGGTAAGTTTTCAGCTTGAAATTTCAGCTTTCGGCTTGACGTGACTGTGGGGCCTTCCACTGATATGCAGACATCCTGTAAAGTAGTGTGCTTGGCTCGGAGGTACAGCAGTTTTGGCCATGTTGAGGTGGCAACCAGACATCCACACATCCTGAAGGCTGGTGGAGATACGTGGGAGTATCTCGGAGATCTGTGAAGGGGGGTAATGAGAGAAAAAGTTGAGTGTTATCAGCATAACAGTGATATGAAAACCCATGAGTAGAGATCACTGAGATTTCATGTATAAAGAGAAGAGAAGGGGGCTCAGTTCTGAGTCCTGGGGGACTCCAGTGGTAAGATAGTGCGGGGCAGAGACAGCATCTCTCAGCAAATCTGGTAAGAGGGACCAGAAAGATGAGATGCAAACCAGCTGAGAGCAGTGTCTGAAATTCCCATCTCAGACAGTACGCAGATGAGTGTCTGGTGATTGTCAGAGTCAAAGGCAACATAGAGGACGAGGAGGAGTATGACTGATGAGTTGCCCTCTTCTCTCTCGGAACATATTGATTCACTAATGGAGAGGAGGGCCGTTTCTGTTGAGTGGATCCAGGAGATCATTCTGAGAGAGAAAAAGAGTTTGTTAGCAGCAGCATTTTCAAGGGTTTTGGATAGAAATGAGAGCAGGGAGAGCAGCCGGTAATTATTACTATAGTGGGGTCCAATTAATGTTTTTTAGTAGGGTGTGACTATGGCCTACTTGAAAGGAGTAGGGAAGTGGACAGGGAGGAGTTAAGTGAGGCTGTGAGGTGTGGGATGTCGGGTGCAACTGTCACTTGCAGGTTTGTAAACATAATGATATATTTTTGTGTTGTATTCATGCATGGGGAATAAAACTAAATTACAGATTTTCTTCCCCAGTGATGCAAGATGCAGAATTAAATTATCTATAATTCATTGATCATTTCAATCAATCAATTTTATTTTTATACAGCGCTTTTCACATGTTACCATGTCACAAAGACGCTTTACATAAAGAAAGATACAGTGTGTCCCAAGGCCTGACCCCCCAGAAGCATGCCTGTGG
>JAOVYW010073320.1:0-20245 GCA_025775045.1 Hiodon tergisus
CCGCTGTTGGTTGGCATACTACCAGGCTGGGGCTCCCGGCGTCGGGGTGGCGGGGGGAGGGGGGGGTGGTGATGGGGTGGAGGGGGGGCGGTCGGAGGGAGGCAGTGTAGTAGAGCTTCTAATTTGCCGTTATCGACATTCATCTTATTAGGAGGCTCTTAATCCTCCCAAGGCTGATCTGCTTCTGCTGAGGCAGCACAAATAGCAGATGTTCAGAAGCTTTTCAGCCTTTTTTTCATGGTCTCAAGAATCAGTTTTTTTTTTGATGTTCATTCTACCATCCCCTCCCCTCATCAAAGCAATACAGGTCCAAGGTTGCGACAAGTTGCTAAAAATCATTCCTGCACAGTATGCACGGGTCCACCTTTATTGTGCTTCCTAAATTGTTTAAAGCGCGGTGGTGTCCGGAGTTATTAACGCCAGAAATGTATGCATGAATCCGTTAAGATGTCACTACCTGAAATAGAATGTGCCTGCGCAGTTTTTTTTGGTGTTCAGATTAGTTTAATATAATGAGTTCATCTTCCGTGCTTCATTATGTCTGTGTTTTAATCGCTTGGCACAGACCATCCTTTTAGCACTAGCCAGTGACCTCCGCAGTGGAAGGAAGGGGACGGAGAGAGCAGGAACCTGCGGGCTCCATGAATTGGCTCACTGCACGCAAACATCTTCAGGGGTGTAGAGGGTGGAGCAGCAGGTGAGACTGCAGGTGGGGATGGAGTTCGGAAAACACACAGAAATGCAAAAAAAAGAAAAGAAAAAAAAACACCTCAGATTGATAGATAAAGCTCTGAAAAAAGGGTGCGATTTGGAATGCCTTCCCTGGTAAGGAACATCAATATTCATTACATTTTCCATTTCAGGAGAGGAATCACAATAACATACTGTAGGCTGGAAAAATAATAAAAGATAAATCAAATTACCAAGCCATGGGCAGCTCCTCCACCCCTTTTTCATTCATCATTTTTCCAGCTATGCTGGGCAAAAATGGGACGCACATTCAATTAGTATTTTATAAAACACAGACAGTGGCTCTTTGTTTCCAGGAAACTGCAAAAACTGATTATGTGATAGACAAAGGGGAGCGATTGGATGTTCTCTTTTAGTGTCATATTTCCCCTTCTTTATTAAATGCTCATTAAAAGCTGTAGAGCAGCTCTTTATTTATGTCATTGAAGAAGTGGAGAGGCAATTTGGTGGCAAATAATAGAGACAAGTAGGTTTATTGTGACAGCTTAGTTACCAAGGATGTCAATCTGGGCACAGATCTCTGTTCGTTTCATATCTTGGAATTTAATTTCTTTTGATCAGTGATGGACGGGTGACGGAAAGGCTGTCTGAGAAACACAGCAACCAAGCCACAGTTTGACTCAGTTATGGTTGCCTTGTGGCGTATTGTATTCGGAGGTAAAAACTTAATGAGTAGTATGACAAAGATCTGTTTCATGTTTTCATCCCAAATGAATGAGTGATTAACCTGATTAATCAGCGTCTGATGCATTATGCTATTGGCTGTGTTAGAGTCCCTACCTATGTGTGAGATTTTCATTGCAACTGTGAGTCTCCGTGTATTTAATCTGCACTAAATTTAAACCACCATCAATTCCGTCTTTCATTCTGTCTATTTTTCTCTTCTGACAATCAATGCTACTGTGCCCAGTGGTAGAAACAAGGGGCATGTCACTGACCATTATTCAAAATTACTGCCTGGAATTTCCTATCTGAATATGCACTAAATTGATGTCCGCTACTGCTTGGCTTTCTGGCCAATTATTCACAAGCAACTAGATATGATTATCTGTCATTTCATTCGTGGCCCAGAATGACCCTTTCAGTTTTTCAATCCCCAGATTGAACGTTAATTTGCCTGCTGGCTTGAATAGCACTCGACTCAGGTCATATTTCAGCATGGCGTTGCAAGGAACACAATTCAATAAATGGTGATAAAATAAAAAAATATGGCGAGTCAACAGTGTCAGTTGTGAACCAGCAGTTAACCATTGCTACAAGACAGATTAATCAGTGCTAATTAATCAAAATGTAATCTGTTTCAGTTAATTTCATTAACTGAACTCAGGCTACAACCATTTTAGTAAATCAAAAAAAAATTAGATATTGTTATTTACGAATAAACATTTTTTATCCACACAAAATCGTGTTTTTACAAAACTGGGTTTGACGCGTTCCCACAAGCATGCAGTGTTTGGACGGCCTGGTTCCCCTGAGGACCAATCTCCATGTCCTGATCTAGGCGGTGTTTGCCACCCACCACACACAGTTGGCCTTCACCCTCTGGTGGTTTCAATGACAAATGTCCTTTCCATGTACCATCGGAGGGCTCGTGTAGGCCGCTGATTTCCCCTGCAGTTACAATTCACGGCCGCAGAGGCCAATGTGCCAACTCATTCCCATGCTCCAGTGCTGCTTTGTGACTGTACAGTGTTGAGTAGTCAAGTAAACTGCTGCAAAAAGTTCCCTCTGAATGCTCAGAAATTATCATCTTTTATTTTTATTTTTCTCTTGATCAATGCTGATTTATTCACTCAGAGGAATGGACAAACAGTAATGGAGTAGATCTTAAGTGCAGTCTGTGCTTTGACCAGTTCTCCAGTTCGTACCACCTTTTTGAGTGTTTCTTTCTCCAGCCAAGGCTGTGCACATTTTTCCAGAGAATGTGGTTTGCTTCTTTTTGATGTGTAAGCAGTGGGCTACTTTAACAAAGTAAGTCAAGTCGCATATAAACATTTAGCCAGTCAGTCTTAGGTGTTCCAGGGACAATGGGGACTTTGTCTTTCCAGCTATCTAAGACTGCTGAACAGAAGAACCCCCAAAGCAGAAAGAGGATCCGACAGTTCTCAGATTAGACTTTGTTCAGTGCGTTCCCTGTTTCTCGGGATCCGCTACCTCCTGCAGCACGTCGTATTTATTTTTCCAATGTTTGCATAGCAAAAACTACTAATGAAAGCCACACTGATTCCAGACCGGATCTCTTGTCTGTACATAGAGAATATGGGGTGGGCCAGAGGGGTAAGCAACTGTTCTTGAAACAGGTCTCATTAGCGGTGGTCAGCTTTTGAAAAGGTAGCTATGTAATCACGTCAAGAAGCCTAGATCTTTTTTTCCTTTTTTTTAATCCATGGGTTTATCACTGGTTTCAAAAACATTACCCACCCACTCCGATTTTCTTAGATTTCTTATTGGAATAAAAATTACATTATTTTTGTACTGAGTATTTTTAATTATGAAATTGAGAAATAGCAATAATATCCCGATACTGGTATACCGTTATTTCTCTATTGTCCAAGAAGGCACAAACTTTACTTTTATATATTTTTTATTATTATAACTTTTATATTTTAATCTGCATATTGAATTTATCGATCTCTTAACTAAATCACATTAATACGTGCTACAGAGTGTAGAGGATTCCTTCACAATAATACTTTATACAGATGTGGAGGGGATGCCAGCACGATAATGCTTTGTACAGATGTGGAGGGGATGCCAGCACGATAATGCTTTGTACAGATGTGGAGCCTTAATTTAGACCGTAATTCAGTAAAACACCTATAGGACATGTATATTTGAATTAACATGGTACATTGACGTCTTTGAGTCGAGGCGATGTGTGAGACATCATTGCTTTGATTGAATCAGGGTCTGAGCTACTCAGACAATATGTAAACTAGCCCAAACACAATTAATGCATCTTACATAACAAAAACACACAATTTCTAGAGGAAAAAAGATTTTGCAAGAAGAAAATGATCACATAATCTCAGACAGAATTCGTATCTATACAGTATTTTGTGAAATTTTGATGGCATGACTTTACATCTGCCCTTCTAACAAGTACATGTACATGTTACTGTAAATGACTAATTTAGAATTATTATACAATACCAAAATGTTGCATGAAACACAAATGCAAATTTATGATAAAATATCATATTCAAATAATAAAATGTAAAAAAGGGGGTTGGGGGGGATTTCCTACTTTAAGGACCTTGTCTTTCTATTTCTTTGCAACTTTTGAGTACATAAGAGAGCAACTTTTGTTACTGCTGGCGACATCCATGTAATGTATGCAGAGTTCTGAATTCATGGCGCTCTCAGCATCATTGTATTAGTCGTTTTGTATTACAGGAGACCACTTCGGCCATTTGAGCAGCACCAAACATGAAAAGGTTTTTACAAGTTTATAAACATTTAAAAAAACCTTGTACCAGCCGTTTCAGTGGTAGTGCATTAGGGGAAGAAAACCATTATAATAAAGTCGGTGGGAATAAAAACTGGAAAGTGACAGCAATTCCGATAATGTGTTAACTGGCTGCCCTTTACGGTCTACATTATATAGATAGTAACATAACTGCATATTTGGCTGAAAATTCTGTTACCCGATACACTTTTTCTATACCTTTTTTTTTGTCTGTTATTGTCTTTGGTATCAAATGGTTTTGGCTTCTGTTACTCTTGACAACGATCAGACATGGAAGTTAGACTTTCAGCAGGAACACAACGGTGATTGATCTGCAAAAAAATAAAAATAAATTTCAATAACGCAGCACTGCGTTGAAAGACTTATGCCATTCGCTGACTGCCACTTGTTTACTAGTGCGCCAAAGTGCTATCATGCTGTGTAACGTGTTTGAGCTGCTGGTGTGAAGTGAGAAGCTGGTTTCTTGTGCAGTGGTGAGAACACTCCTATCAGGCAATTAGACTGGCATGCCTGACTCTGACTCACTGGAAACTATCACGTTTATGTACAAGCAACCCAATGGCCTCTAGCCAATACTAGACTGACAACACTACAACCACACTGTCTGACGACTACAGTGATTCCGAACTGTATAAAATGTAACATTTCAGTCATTTGTGACGGTTTATGGTAAATCTGGTGGTCTGTTCATCCAACTGGATTCTCTGTTACTAAAAATGTAATTCATTAAGTTTGATGCCAGACACAGGTTTTATTGGTGCTGACACGCCAGGGGAAATGAGCTTAAATTGAAGATAATCAATTTATAGAACTATTATAGAATCTAGCATTAACTGTTATCAGTCTGGTATCTTTATCATGCCGAACCTTTGACATTATGTCCAGCTCTCTGTTGGTATAATCCTCAGTGATGTAGAATGGAAATAACTAGTCAACTGATCTCTGAATCTATTATCTACTCTCGATAAGGAAAAAGCAGTCTGTAGATACACGGTGGCATGTGCCCCTGATATTTAAGTGCCTCGTTATTCACAGTCACAATTTGTCCCTGCTGTTGAGCGCATTGCTGATTGGGCAGGAGTTTGGAAGGAAAACAGTCACGGATGAAAGTTTATTTTTAACTGCGTTCGGAGAGAGGCGACCATTATCGCTGCGCGTTGACAGACGCAGGAATCAAAGCACGACAGTGTGGGCGCAGTTACGGGAAAATCTGGGACACAAAACCCGTAGACGGGGGGTTTGTACGCAAAGGGGTACAAAGGGGTGCTGGAGGGAGCAGGGAGAAAGTAATGGGGCACCGTCCCCGTGCCGCAGCCCACTCAGCCAACTCGCACTGATACCCTCCGTCTTTAGCCTGTCCATCTGCTCTGATCTCTTGGCAAGTGCAAAGAGAAACAGATTTGTTTAACCCTGGCTGTATACTTTTTTCTCAAGTTACATTAAGAATGTGTGAGCTTTCTTATTCATTTCATTGTACTTTTTTCTTAACCCATTTTTTTTTTGGAATAATTCATTAGATATTGTCTAAAATATGTGTAAATAATGAATTACTTGCTTCCTCGTGTTTGTTCAAAAATATTTAAGATATAAGATAAGAAAGGCTTCTTTTGGGCTCTAAATCGCACCCTGCACGTATCCTAAATATGGCAAGCATATTACCTAATTAACAAGTCATAACAGCCATAACAACATTTAATCAAGATGGATTTCTGAAACTAGGATGGCTAGGTTTCTTCTACTGCTTCACAAAGGCTGTTAGTTTTAACTTCCATCATCCTTCCCTACCAGTCAATCTTGTTTTTTCTAAAGGACAACACATTGTACAGAAAATTCTCTGAGGCAGGTTACCTACCCATATATAAATAATATCTTCGCATAACAATTTATTGGTTGAACAGGTACATGGTCTCAGGGACCACAGTTTGCTGGCAGTTATAATATATTATTATAAGAATGTCAAAGTTGTCATCCTGGCACTGTGGAGGAAAAGGGTTCTCTGCGGTCCAGTAGGGCTTATCTGTCCTCACATTTCCTTGGGAAACCAATGTCCAAAACATTTAAAAGCAAGTCTCTTGTGTGCCCGCCTCTCTGCTTGAGCAGTCTGGAAGGGAATGTAAAATCGACTCCGTCGCCAGTTACTTGGGTAGCCCGAAGAGAAGAAATTATAACGCAAAATATAAATATAGAGTTAGAGTTGCCAAGCTGGCAATTTTTGAGAGCAATTATCTGTTTAAATTAAACAAAGTGGTTCTTAAAGAGATGAGGAAATGGATGAATTTTATGTTCTCAGCTGACTGCACTGCCCTGGTCTTTCTTAGGTAAATACAAGAAAGTACAAATTAGAATGCATGTGGATTTTAAAAGGTTTAAATCTCCATGAGCAGGATTTATGGTGCATTTAAAAAAATTTTCATGAGCAATCTACCAGGATGTAGTCTATTCTCCAAAACCGAAATTACAGATTGCGCTGCATTTTGACTTTGACAGTGAGCTTTTAGTGACGCTGAAAACAAACACATACGTAAAGCCTAATGTGTATCTTACCCAGAATTTCTCGGTAAAACCGAGGTTTTGAACTGCGTTTCCCTCCTGGCGTCGGTTGCCTTTGCCACATAGTGGAAAGCATGTGTTTTGTGGTTGTGGATGCAGTATGGTATGGTTAGAAATCAGCACCGGTGAGGAACCCTCATAACCATAACCTCCTCAACCATTGCTTCCTCATATGGAGTCTGTCAGTAACATTCCTAATCTTTGCTTCCGTGCAATTTCAGATGGTTCTGGTATGTCATTCGTACCTTCTCCTTCTTCTTCTAACCAATCCAACTTCCTGACCATCGCCATGACTATGATACTGTGATCATGACTTAAGTACCTAATCAAACTTTGTCACCAATGCCATGATGCTAGTACAGTGATAGTGACAATTAGGTAACCAATCCAAATTTGTCACCATGGCCATGACGGTACAGTGATCAGACTGCACAAGTTTAATTCGGATCATAGTCACCCTATTTTTACATTTTATATCATAATATATTTATATTATATTTTGTATACTGAAGTTCAGTTTAATTGTATGACATTTCTAACTGTCGAGTAAATGTCTACAACATCTATAAAAAAAAGCATGAAATCAGCATGACAGATTCTCAGCTAACGTAGAAGTGTCAGTGACAGAATCCATGTTATAATGTATTTCAGCATCTCACATCGAGGGTCCAGGTTATCAGAGCTGGAATCAGGAAGCCGGAACAACAGATAACCTCTGTTTTTATTATGTTCTGAGTCATACTAATAAGTCAGAGACTTAGAGGAAGTGAGTACACTGAGACGGAAGAGAGGAGGACAGGGGCTTAAATATGACCCTTATTGTGTGCGTGGGGGTGGGACAAGGGGTGCCACTGTGTTTGAACACAGCCAGAAAGGCCTAGTTGAACCCAAGAATTTGCAGTGTCAAAAGCAGAGGAGGGGAGGTCAAAAAGGATTATGATCGGAGTGGAACAGCTGAGGCTACCTGAATGAAGTCAGTAACAGTGTGGGGGCCAGATTCGACCGGGCATGCTACACTTAAGCCAAATTGGAAAGGCACTCTGTGAAGGAAGCCAAGAGCTGGCTGTGAGATGGCACTGATCTATATGCTCAAGGGTTTCACACAGAAATATTAGAGGGGGCACAGGACATTCGCTCCAAGGGAGATCAGTGCCTTTTGTTTTTTTGGATTTTCAGCTGCAGCCTAGTTGAAGTGACTGGGTCTCTGGACTCGAGGGCAAAATGCAGAGAGGGGTGAAGTGACTGAATTCTTTCCTTCCTTTCTAAATCAGTTAATGCAACATTGTCTTCTGCACGATTAGCTGCTGCTGCTATCCACAGGCCTATTTTTACAACGCATTCCAGAATTAAAAGGGTGCTTTGCACCCTTGTGGAATCCCTATTTATTATAGCCACAGTAAAAAAAACAAAAACAAAAAACACCTAATAGCATAATTTATTCCACAGCGCTGGAAATAAATTCATTTGCATGCTCTGTGAGAATACCTGCTTAGCTTTCTAAAACAATATCTGACATTTAATTTGCAACCGAAATGAGGTGAACTTTGTCTGAAGTCCGTCATTGTGTTGGATAAGTGGAGGTGTGCCAGCTGGGTTTCAGCGCTCCTCTGGTTTTAAATGTGCCGTTATTTCCTTCATTTGTCTCCCCTCATTGATTCATTCTCTAATCATGGCTTCCTGTGTGCGCAGCAAAGCCTCCCCAGGCAGAAGAGAACCTCTTTAATCGGTTACCGGATAGTTATAAATAGAAAACAAGATAGTTACTTTCTTTCTGTATTGGTTTGGAGCTCCTCCCGAACCACACCGTTATGTGTTATGTAAATACATCACTGAGTGACTTTCACCAGACCCTCATTGCTATTATTTTCTGTGATAAGTATTTCACAGCACTAATAAGGTTTCTGTAACATTTTTAACACTCATTACAAAAGGGAAATTCTGGAGCTAATTCAGTGATGCAAAGGGGCAGGAAGTATTCATGTTCAAAACTTGGATTTGGTTTCTTGGCTGTCCAGTTTTTAATTTAAAAAAAATCAGCTACGGGGTTGGCTTTGTAATAAAATCAAATATTGCTTCATGCTGAGGAAATGCTGAAATTTACTGATTAGTTGAGTGATCATGTCTCAGAGAAGTCATTTTCCCTATACTAATCATTCATGGACTATCTGATGGTGATACCCATCCAGTCTTTGACAGAAGCACAGAAACCCTAAGAAAAGTTGAGACATTTATAAGTGGATCCTGCATGCTAAACAAGAGAAATTGGAGAGAAAGTTTTGATTTATTTTTTAAATTCAGTTATGACAGAAAATCACAGCAGAACTGCAGTTATAGCCATGCATGTAATAAGAAATCACCTCCTCTGGGGTGGCAGCCAGGCCTTGCTAACAACCCCACAGCAATAGTGTCAGCCCAATTTAAAACAGTCTTCCGCCAACCAAACCATAAAGATTCCTCCAAGCATAAATATTTACATATTATTTTTTTGTGATTAATATTGACTCTTTCCATTGACATTGACTGTGAGTCCTGTATAATGCATGAGGCGGGCCAAAGACCCAATTCCATTTTCAAATTGCGCATTTCTATGATGTGATCAAGGACAGCTTGGAAATTATGCAGTGCTTAGCCAAATATTGCATTAGCACAGCACACACGGAGGCAGTTATTCTCAAAAACACTATTGGCTTCTGTATCTGGTCTTTTAACTCGTTTTCGTTAACATCATCACTGTATAGCTACATTTATAATGCTAACCTCCAAACAGTTAACTTGCGTTTTTTTAAATGTACTGAAGCAACCAGCTGGATCTTTCCAGATAGTTATATAATACAAACATATTTTGTTTTGTTTTAGGCCTAGGACAATAGCCTTCTGTCACTCACGTTGTATTAAATGAGAGAGAACCAGAGATGACATGCTACTGGTAGTTTCTTTGAGATACGTCATGTGATTTAACTGAATATAATGACAGGATGTGCTTGGATCATTATATTCTTTGACACACTAAAGGATCATAAAGGACTCCATAAAAAAAAAAAAAAAAAACTTGGTTTAATTAATACCTGACACATTTTCAGATGAACATCTGTCACTCTACAGACAGCCACAAGAATACGGGCGACATACTCTTTAAAGGTACATTATAGCATAAAGCTAAAGCTTTACGCAATCCTGATTCGCTCTGTATCTGCTGGTACTTTCTGCGACATGTTTATACTCACACAAGTGTCAATTAAGTAGGCAACGGCAGGCCTAGAGTGAGACAGGATTATAGCTACGGGATACAAATTCCCTTAATGGATAACTGATTTCCATGTTTTTAATGTTTCACAGGCCAGTACTGTATTGTTCTAGGCTCTTTGTTTCCTGGCCCTTTTGAGACCATTTCTTTGTGCAGTAGATTTTCAGCTAGTTAACAACATTTGTTAAGACATTAGATAATGAATAATTGAATATATATTTATGAACTATTTTTTGTGTACTATCAATTATGCCCAGGTTATCGGCTTAATGTTTATAAAATACAAAGAGCGAAAAAACATGAGAAATAAAAAGGTTTGGGCATTGGATTTCAATTCAAACTAAATTCAAAAGACGGAATAGCTTTTAAAACTTAGAGCAATTATTACGAAATGTACGGGGGTGGAGAGGAAAACATAACATATTGGTCTCTTGAAATTAACTTCTAATAGTAGGTATAGAAAACATATTCTTCATGAAAAATAAATAAAACACAGAGAGAAATATATTTTTGTTGTATAAGTATAATGTATCCTTTTATATACTGAAATTATTTTTAAAGTTCATGCCATATAAGAGAAGCAAATATGTCAGTCTGAATTTGACGGATCACCTCAGAGATTTTTTTTTTTTTTTTTTTTAACAGTGCCATACTAATTGAATTAATTAGCAATGAAAAACCAATACCTGCTATTATCACTAACATATTTATCAACACATTTCCCAAAAGGTTTATTGGGTCCCATTAATATTTTCCTTTTAGTGACAATTTAATAAGAATCCAAAAATAAGAAATCCCAGGTGTGTTTACTGATGCACCCACATTTAAAGTCTTAATTGTGGATTCATTACCTAAGTGGCACAGGTCTCAGGAAGGTTTAAAAGCCATTTTTAGTGGCAGGTTCTTTGTTAGAATAAGTTACAGACTTCCAAGCAGGATCTCAATGTCTTGAGGGCTTAAATGAGAATACGTACCAAATTGCCTGTAATATTTCATCCTGACCCAGATTTAAGCTTCATCTAGGTTTGTCCCGAGTTTTAATTTCAATTTGATAAGCTTGGTTCTATAATTTATGGAGTGTTAAATTATTGTGATGAAGCTTTATATCCATATATTTATTGGTTCTTATGGAACGGCCCCCCATCCTAGCTAACACTTATAAATACGAGTGATGAATTAGGTTTTGTAACAGTGATGACGTTATAAAAATACTGTCATGGGATGTCAAATGAAGTTGATCATACAAGCTGTAATATGCTTCCTCATTTGTCTTTGAACGTTTCTGTTGAGAAAATCATTCCGCCATGGCCTGTTCTTAATGGACTCCTTGGTCGCCTTGGCACCAGAATGTTTAGCTGAACCCCAAGGGTAAAGCACCGACATGTGAAATAAACAACAGACATCAATGTCTGTTTTAAAAACCATGTCTTTAATTAGTTTAACCCTTGCATCAAAATTCATCTTTTTTTTCCATCCAGCCGTTTTTGTGTCTGGGGAAGGCTAGATGGACACACACACACAAACACACACACACACACACACACAAACACTGAACCACCCCATTAAGTCTGGACATTTTTCAAAATAATTCTGACAGCAAAGCAAAAATGGAAAGCAAGGCAGTCTAATTAAACAGGCCCGAGAAGCAGAATAGCTTACATAATGTCAGAAGAATATTTAATCCTGAATCTACATCCTTTTGCTGCAGTCTATTCCCCATTCACCTGCCCTGGAAACTGATCGCACAGACTTCATTACTAAGAAGCAAAAGTACCCCCAAATACTTCACGTATTCCTTTCATGTCTTCTTTTCTGTATACTTTATGGATTCTTTTGTAACATTTCAAGTCTGCAAGGGTTGGTCATTACTGCAGTGGGCTTCTGCAGTCCGGCCACTTTGGTTTATGGGGGGACATCGTTCAACCAAATTGAGGCTAATGCATTCAAAACCCTGAAAAAAATTGAACCCCAGACCACCTGGGTGAAGGTTTCTTGCCATCACAGATATTTATAATTGCCCTAATTTGGTTAATGCAGAAGATTAGCCAGACTCTTCAATGAGGTTGGAATAATCGGTTGTGTTTATTCGGACACTTTTTAATGTCACTGGCCTCGTGGGTAAACATTTTAGTTTGAGTAGAAATACCCAATGCAACAGGTCTTCGCATGTCCAGTGTTGGTCGGAGAGACGGGGACATAGAGTTTACCTGTCAGCAATCCAGACTTTTCAAGTCTGCCTCCTGTTTTTGTCTTTTTAAATGCTGGCTACTGAGTGTGGTTATAATCAGACGGACCACTCTCAGGTCCGCAACAAGGTCCAGGGCCGTGGCCCACATCTTGGGTGTCCATCATGACAGTACCGGATGTGTCCCGGGGGCTTGAGGGTTTGGCCCATGGCTGCGTGCCACACCCAACATTACGCCAAAGCATGTTATCCAAGTGAGGGCCTTATGGCCAACCATCAGAGTTCTGCTGTATGTCTTGGATTCGCCCCTGGCTGAGTTCCAAATGCCCTTCGCTGTGTATGTAGGGAGATCACTTCTTTTTTTGGTGCGGCTGTTACATTAGCCACTTAGGACGGAAACTTGGTGCTTGTTAATGGCTATATATCCATGATCAATGTTGCATTTTTAATAACTTCCATTTGAGAAGAGAGAAGCTCTCAGATAATTTACTTGGTCCTAAAAGTTTATGAGCGGCGTCCTCAACTCCGCCAAAGAGCCCTCCTAACATTAGAAGAGCAATTTCTTCACACACAGAGGAAGCGACCAGCACGTGGGTAGCGTTGTTATCCAACTGAGCCAACATTGTAGGCTTTGTATCTACGGTGCTGGGTAGCCGCATCTCGTGATGCTCTGATTTTCATGCAGATAAAGTGTGGGCCGAAATCCAATCCCGACTGGAATTCACTCCAAATCCCCGTAAATACACGTGGGGAAGCCCGATCCTGAGGGATGTTTCTGCCTCTCGCTGACAATGTCGTCGGGATTATACGGAAAGCCATCCTTCAGAGCCTGTGAAGTTATTATCAGTCCGCCAAATCTATCTGTGCTGTACTGACTGTATCTGGCTAATGACTTACCATTACTACCATAACTTGGTGTCAGCCCCACCAGAAAAAGAAAAAAAAATATTTTCAAGATGGCTGTCACCTGGGAATCCTGGAGTCAGATTGAATACAGCCCAAATATCTATCATTACTATGCTTTGATTTAAAACATAACACTATTTGACTTCAGGAAGCACTAGTTAAACCTTGTGAAAAGTTTTTGCTCGAAAGCATGGGTCTATTTAGAGACACATTTGTTCATCCCTCACTTAGTAAAGATTGATTTAATATATTAATCTCCTCTTAACATAAGATTAATTTAGCCTCTTGAGTCCTTAAATAGTTTGGAAAAGTTATGCAGTTCGATTACATCTGGACCTGGTTAGGAAGAACATTAAGACGACTCCCTAGTTGCCATTTGCAAGTGTTTGTTGTGCCCTGTGAGTCTCCTCGTAATTGCTTCGACAGGTAGTAAACAGGGTCATCTCCTCCAAGACAGTGTTCTATCGCTTTTCAGAAATCCAGTCCGTGAAGGCCCCTGTCGAATGGTTCACCTCTTCTCTGAATGACCCTCAAAGGTCCACAAATATATCACGGAGTGGAAGCCATTTTTCTGGAAAGCAGGTCTGTTGGGAACATGCTCTGGCATTCGTTGTAATCCCCTGTTGCCCATGTTGTGATCGACCTAATGATGAATGTTACTTTTATCTAAGAGGTTTATTTGCGCTATACCTGCTGGTGAGAGTGACATCAGTCTGAACTTTTGGCATCGGTTTAAGGGGATCCATTAGTTCCTTTGTATTAAAGGTGTCCTTACCAGGTCAGTTTTAGTGTCTAAAAAGTAGCAGTTTGTTCTACAGGTTGTTATACACCTGCTTGCAGTGGTAGAAGGTGTTGATAATGATCTTTTGGGACAAACTTTATTTCTATGAAATAAATGGTCTAGATAATAAACAAGATGTGTGGGCAAAACGTAGCCGTTATTCAGTAGTCAGTATGAAGAAGGAAAAAACACAAATAAACTGCCGAAAATTGAAATGTTGAAACTCAAGCTTTTTCTGGACCCAAATGAACAGAAAATTGTTGCTTCTGAAAATTTGATTAAACTCATGAATGAACAGAATCAAGTTTAGTTTCCAACACCCCTTGTCACCCATGGGGAAAAAAAATGTTGTGTCCTATGGCATAGTCATATCACTGTAAATAACTTAATGTGTTATGAAATATTAATTGAATTCTACTTATTAGTTTTCGATCTTGGGCAGTGTACTGTGGCGGGTTACGTACACATCCTTCATATGAATAAACCAAGACACTGTTCTCTAAAAGTAAGGCTGAGCTTACTTGTCACTTGGAATTCGTTTGCGAGTTCTCGACATTCTCGACATAACGGAATGTCGCGTTATCCGTCCTTTATTGATGCGAGTTTGCTTCACGTTAGCCGGCGCGGTGGCTATTGGCAGTCCGTAATGCTGGTAAGTCACCATTTTGTTTTACATGGCGACACGTTCCTCATTACGTTTTTTATTCAATTTATCGACGTGAGTTTTCTTCTCATCAGCCGGTGCGGAGCGGTTGTTATTGGCAGTCTGTAATGCTGGTTAGTCAGCCACCCTGCTGTATGTGGCAACACGTGACCTTTTAAGTTCTAGCCCTCTACTCTGCATTCAGTTGACCAGGACCCTTGGTGCCTTGGCAGGGAAAAATTACCCTGAAGAATCAATTGGTGTCTCCCGTGTCAGATATAGATTTCCTTCTTGGCCTTTGGAGTAGCCAGCTCTTTATCACTGCAAACCCAGCAGGTGACACTTACAACCTGCATGTAGAGTAATCAACTATGTCAAACAGCTCATACAAAGTTAATAATTCTTAGTTATGCTAATGTAATTTCAAGAAAGTTCTAAAATTGGAGTAATTAAAAACGTATTTAAAAATATATTGTTTATTACATGTGAATAACAGATTGCATAATGTACATACTTGCGTGCGGAAATTCAACTGGGAGAGTTTTCCAAAATGAATGGACCATGCAATACTCACATGTACTCACATTTTCTAATATACTCTAGAATTTTACCCAAAAAATCTCTGATTATTAAACATGGTTGATAATGCACAGAGGAAGCTTAAGACACAATTGTAGAATTGACTTGTGTCTGTCGGGGAGACACGCCCAGCGGGGGATTAACAAGCCAAGCGACCTGTCTCTTTAAGACACGTTTTGTGTCTCAGTAGGAGCCTGGAGAGAGAAAAGGCTGGAGGGCTAGAGAGAGGGTTTGGGGGGGAGAGAAAAAACAAAACAAAAAAACTTTTTTTTAGGTTGTTTTATTTATTTAAATTAATTTCAAAAGTCCATTAACACCTGTACGGAAGACTGTATGCCTAATCTCTTGACTCCTGGAGATCACTCCTGAACCACGAACGCAGTGTGCCGCAAGACTGCATTTATGTTTTCTGACTTATAAAACAAAAATAAAAAATTTGCTTGTGATGAGAGCCCACTAGACACAGGGCGTGGCCAGACACAGGGAAATTAATGTGTGGAGCCGACTGAGCAAGGGCAAAGGGCACAACCAACGTTCCAGGTTCCTGGGCAGGCTGCAGCACCACGGACAGTTCCTCAGGACCAACTACCTGCCAGGCTGTAGCACCATGGACAGTTCCCCAGGAACAAGTACCTGCCCAGGCTGCAGCACCATGGACAGCAGCCAGGGACCAGTTTCCTGCCCAGACTGCAGCCCCACAGACAGCATCTACCTCTGATTGCCCACTCACAGCAGGCTCCACTCCCCTTGTCTGCCAGCTGTAGGCAATCAATGCATAAAATATGGTGTTGCCAGAAGAGAGAGGAAAAGGAGAGGGAGAAGGAAGAATTGCCATTCGGCAAGACAAGACTGTCTTTCTTTCTTTCAGTAGACTTTGTTAACCTTTCTTTTAGCTGACACCTTTATAAATATTTACCTTCTGCTTGTATAGAGCAATTTTTGTTATGATGTGTTTTATTTAAAAATAATGCATGTTTCGGTATCTCTGCATCAAAGTTGGTGACAAGCTATTTTAGTTAGGGTTATTGGGTTAGAGTGGATCATGGCTGCGTCTGTTTGTCTGGCTCCTCCCGTATGGTGGATTGTTGTTCCATCCTGGTTGTTCTCTCAGTCATGCCTTATACCTGCCAGGTTAGGCTCTGGCACCCCACTTAAACAATTGGTTAAAGAAAATGAATGCATTAATGATATATTTTACATGTTTCCACCAGGATGATTACTTTCAGTTAACCTTTTATACAATATTCATAATATTCACATTGATTAAAATATTTATATATAGATTTTTTGCTTGTTTCTGTCTAGAGCCATTTTGTTTTGCGAAGGAACACCACCCCTTAATTTAGCATGTCTCAATCCAGTTTATTTTCCCCTCGCTTGCTGTTGTTGTTAAGCCTTCTCTGGCACACAGAGAGGATTAGCAGGTCTAGAGCCCATTAATTAAAGACAAAGGCTCACTGTGGGTAAAAATAAATAAATAAATAATTAATTGAAACGAGAGCAGGTCATCAATTATTTTTTTGCATAGACACTTGGGAAGGCCGCCCTCAACCAAAGGGCATTTTCCTAATACAAGACTTAGTGACGTTGTAGATGGTGAGATGCTGCTAAATTCTCACTAGCGTTGTGTCAGCATACTGGTAGCAAGGGCCCAGTCAATGTTTCAAAAACCGACGTATTTATAGGTTGGGATTTCAGGAAATAATTACCAAAATTAAGAATTTTTCACATATACGGTGGATTGTTTTGGGTGGTGTGATACAGTCTCTCATTAGGCCCTAGAGAGAAATATCGGACGCCCTCGGTTCCTTTGAAAAACGAGACATGAAAGGCATCAATGCCTACAGACGCAGAGGCCCATTTAGAATCCAACTCTTAAAATAGGACTTTTGCAAATCGGCCGGAGAAATGCATATTTAGTGTTTGTAGAGCAGAGGTTCGATACGTCATCGCGGTTCTTCCTGGCATGTACAAGCCAAAGAAGTGGTACATTTTACAAGCCAGCCCCCTTGAACCACTCCTTAGCCTCCGAGTGAGATCGGGTGTGTCGTGGGTGAAAAACACACAGGAGAACGAGGCAGCTTCACCGCCCATTGGAGAAAAAGTGAACTCATCCCATCCAGAGATGTCTCTTCTGGGCTTCATCAAGCCCCCAACACAACGTAAAAACATCACGTGTGTGTGAATTCAACGGGATGTGCGATCCCCATTCCATAACCGTAAATAAAGCTATAATCAGTTCTGTGACAGTAGTGGACCCCCTTGTAAGTGAGCGGATCTGAAATCTGAAAATCTCCACGATCGATTGCACAGGTCTCACCTAGGCTACTCCAGCACGGTTTAATTTTTAGAAATGGGAGATCAAAAGGACATCCTGGACACAATCCCATTGGCCACGTTTAGGGCCGAGTCATTGTGGGATGTTGCGCAGAAGTGGAAAAGCAATGATTATATTGCCAGGCTAGCCTACAGTTTATCTCTTGTAGAGATTCTTTGGTGACACCATTTGCTTATTAAGCATACCATTTTACCGTTGGGGGCACAAGATTTATTTTCTGTGACCCGTTACACTATTACAGTATTAAAGCAGTGTAACCGACCACTGATGTCAATATGTTTTAGGGACCGGATTCGACAAAATGCACCAGATGTGTAAATCTGAATACACATGAACCCACACACTCATCATAAAACTAGCCTAGCTGCAGCCCCTGAGAGCCACAGGATCGGGTCTTTACACCAGACACCCTTTAAGCCACAGTGTTGCTCAGGCCATTCATTCCCCTTAAATGTGAAGTCTTAAAGTTTGCTCGCATCATCGCTGCACGCTGTGTGCAACATTGCATTATCCTGTGATGCAGAGTACCCACGAGAGGGGAACATTCTCCAGCAATTACAGCAATTATGGCAAGAACTGGTGGTTGCTGGGGAAAGGCCTGATCCTGTCAATGAGGGAGATGGTGTTGATGGTGAGGAGGTTGTCTGAGTAAATTATGCTGAAGGAGCAGCAAAACGGCAACAGATCATTCAACTGCATTTATCCTGGGCTATGTAAATATCTGTTGCGTACACAAACTGTACTAGAGTGATTAGCACATGATGCTGCGTATTCACCCAGTCAATAAACTAAGCCTTATAATGTAAATAAGGGGAACTGTGGTATGGAATGCATCGTGGCTGCCCTCTGTGCTGGTGGTCTCTGAGCCCTCAGTGTGCAAACCCCTCAGGCGCTGGTGGGGGACTGGAACTTTGGTGCGGTTCAGGCTCCGGCCCTACGATAGAGACAGCGTCAGGGGCGATTGTCCTGGACTAACTCACCCTCCGCGTTTCCACCTCAGCTGCAGGCCCTGGCTAAACAAACCAGCAGCCTTTTATACGGTGGCTGACTGAGCCATTGCCTCCAGCTGTCTTAATGTGGACTGTTGGCAATCAGCAAGAGGCACAGACTATTGGGCTGTCTTAAAAGTCTTAAAAGGATCGGGACACAGTTTCCTACCTCCTGTTTTGCCACAGTGAATTTACACGTGTGCTGCATTTTTTTCTGATACATATTTTTATTGTATATTTTTTTAATAGACAGCCATGATCTAATAAAAATGTACCTGACAAGTTGAAATTTAGAATTGCATGCTTCACTCAACACACTAAAGTATAAGCATAATACCTATGGTTTTTAATGTTTTCTTTTATGTTTTTAAATATCTACAGAATTAGTTTGTGATTTTCCGAAAATGAAACCTTGCCGTTTACAATGAAACCACAGTTGCTTGCAGAGTTGGGGTGGATTTCTGACCTAAATCTTGTACACAATACACAATAGTGCATACCTGTGAGGAAACTATCACTCTCATTTAATCAGTTCAATATTTATGTGCATATTCATGCGAGGGTTGAATTGTGGACATACATTTTCTTATCTTCTACTGTCATCTGCAATTGGTCAACGGCTGCTGTCTTGTACTCTCCTACGTTTGCTTTCAGAATATTTGCGTCCGCCCCCATTTTGGACTGAGAAAAGTTAGATTTCGTTCTGATGAATAAATTTCAATTAAAAAGTTGCAAAGTTTGTCATAAATTTCATTACCGCGTGCATGATAGGGGTTGATTTGGTCCGGCCCTAGGTCTTTAGAAGTCTAAATAACCTTGAATAAATATAACAATTGCTGAATTATCTGTGTTTTTTCCTCTAGCTGTTTATTCTTATCCTTCAAGCGTGAGTCTCCTCTTAAACGGGACATTTGTATGAGTTTGGTTTCCTGTCTGCTTATATTTCTTTAAATACCCAGCCTCATTGTGCCATCGGGAAATTTAAATGGATTTCCCTCCATACTTTCTGATTCTGCCCTGTTTCCATGGTAACATGACAGAGATGAGAGGCAGACTACAGGCTCGAAAGACCCTATTAGACACTGGCGAACAGCTCCAAGGAGTTGTGATGCAAACACTGCTCAAGGTACAAACGGGGTGAACCTTGAAGCCAAAATCTTGGCTGACTGTAACATAATCCCACCCATGGCTTTACAAGAATGTGGCTGAGCGTGGAATATTCCCCCTGGACCTTCTGCTTCAAGGAACCATTTCTGACATTCTGTCTTCATTCAGGGTGTGGAGTGCATTTGTATGCTTTGTGAAGTCTGCACTCTGCTCAGTTTAGCTGGGGCGTTTGCGTTTCTCCTGCTTGGTCTGGTTTGTCTTTTTACCTTAGCCTGGATAAGTAAACAAATTGAAATGGTAGACTTTTGGGTTCCAAAATGGCCTAAAACGAGTGGATATCTAAATAAGTATGCCTCAGGGTTTTGAGTTGTTATACTCCAGTTCAAATTTTCAAAGTGTACTATAACTTTTGACATCAGTTTTGTTAATCCTAATTTATTATTTTTACTGAATGAATAAAATAGTATTTTGTTATTGTTTTTTAAAATACATTTTACATTTAATACAGAAACAAGGGCAGTCTAGTTTGAAGCACTTGACACTTTATTTACATATGTACACATACACTATATGGACAAAAGTATTGGGACACCTACACATCACACCTACAGGAGCTTTTATGACATTCCATTCTAAATCCATAGGCATTAATATCAAGTTGGTCCCCCCTTTGCAGCTATAACAGCTTCCACTCTTCTGGGAAG
>JAOVYW010073321.1:0-20241 GCA_025775045.1 Hiodon tergisus
AATTACTTAATTTAAGATCATCCTGCTTTCATAGATAAGCATTAACAATGTGCTATCTCTCTCTTTTGAGCAATCACATGAGGTACCCTGCAGGACTGCATCACTTTCACCACCGCTACCAGTGGACAACCAACTAACTGACGCTCGGTCAGTTACTCCCAGGCTTGATCTTCCAGTTCACCCCGATTTCCTGCAACAAATTATATTCCACAGTATACGTGACTGTCCACCTCAACTGGATGTCCGCTGTCCTCTTCCACCTTTCCCTCCTGCCCTGGTCTTTAGGGTGTCTGGCAGCTCCCTTGCTGCACACTGTTGCTGGTGTGCCACCAGCAGTTTCTTTGCTTATTCTCTGTCCCTGTTTCCTGCTCGGTGTTCCATGTGGGAACGTGGTGATTGATGCCCAGCAATTAATCAATAAACTCAAACCTGATAAATTAATAAAGAAATCACAAAACACCATCAAAACAAAACCACCCAATCAAGAGTAATCACCCATAAATAAGAAATAAAATGAACACAAAAGCAGTGAAATATACAAGATAATCTATAATCAAGCAACAAGTGATAAATTAACCCAATTAAGTGATTAAATGCCGTCACGTACCACTCGTGACAATAATTCTTTACCATAACAACCGCCTCCATGGCCCCAGTTATGCTTTACTCACACAGAGATTTCTTTCATCACTGCAGACGCTGGCTGTGTTAATCATGCTTTCACCACTGTCCTCACCAGAGCTTCAGGCATCAGCGCTGTAAGATTTGAAGCCGGCTGTTGACGCTTGACATGCACAACGTATCGTGCTGTTTACATACCCAAAGGATTTTTACACAAACTGGGCCAGAAACAGTTTTAGTGCCATGACACGTTAGCCAATGTGTGCGCATTGCAATGCTTCCATGTGGTAGCTGGGCCATGGAAGCGCGGATTGTTGCATTTAAAAATAGAGTGTTGAGCTGTCCTCTAATTTATCAGGGAATTCTCCTGCTGTGTGACCCTTTTCATCCTTTCTTGTCCATGACACAGAGGAATAGCTCTGAAAATCAGGCTGTTCCAGGCAGGCACTTTCCTGTTTAGTGTGGGTGTGCACATTATTATGGATTCATCATTATTAACTTACTCAGCTGATAGCCTTATCCTGGGAGAAATATGTGGGTTGAGCAGGTATTTTCAGGTTTATAACACAGGTCTGTTGCCTCACACTGTAATCTGGAATCACTGTAATCATTACTCCACCTTCTCCACCTGACCACTATCAGTGGGTGTGCAACTTTCAGCTACAAAATATGTAACATTCACCTGACCGAGTTCTGATGCTAATTCAGCTAAAAAAATTTTTAAATGATTTAAGAAATTTTAAATAGATGTCAAATTACATATTTAACATTAGACATTACAAACTGCAATTTCTAGCCATTCAGGGATCCAAGCGCATATGCACACACACACATTATTTATATGCAAGCTACTGTTACTAGCATTACTATAAACTGCATTAGCCAGAATAGACTCCTGGGCTCACGGGCATAGATTTTATATCGCCAATATATTCATTTGGAGTTATTTGCTGTTTTAATCATTTAGTACAAGCAACAGAATTGTTTTATTTCTTTAATTTATATACACATGGGTCTGGGTCAAAAGGTTGCTTTCAAAGTTGCTTTTCAAAAAATCAAAATTCCACAATAGTCGAAGAGTCACAATTATTCTTGTCATGTAGGAAGCTAAAAATATATCTAAAATATATTTCTTTTTGTGAATCAATTTGAATAGCCATAGAAGTGGATATGGCCATACATTGATATTAGCAAGTTAAAATTCTAAGCACATATAAAAAGATTCGCAATCAACACTCCTACAGCCTAATGGGGGCTTCCTCTATAGCAGCTATGAATCATCTACCCTCCTGAACACTCACAGCATTTGTGTTGGTACTCAGATCAACACTTACAGCGGGGAAGCTCAACAAAACCTCTCCTGTTTTTGTCTTTCTATCTCCTATCCCAAATTACTGTTGCCACATTTACTCAAATTGATCCTCGGTAGCTTCCAGACACTATTACACTCACCACAATGTATGTGTATAATGGAGTGGTCAGAAAATACACGTCAGTGGTTTGATCCACTGGTTTCCTAGTAACTATTTTGATTTTTAATTATACTTGATGTAATGTTTACTAAGAATCTGTTATAAACAGCTGAAAGTCCATCCCACAGCCTGCAGGTTCCAAAATCCAGTTATGCTGAAGAACACCTGGTGAAGAGTGTTGCTAAGGTATGGTATTGGATGTGATGTGACCTGGAGTCAATGGGGCATTTCTGTGTCTTTCTGCAGTAGTTTATCTTTGTTTTTTATTAATCAATAAACTACAAAAGCTGTATGCTTCATTGTCTCTAAAGTCTATACAGCCTTACATTTTCAGGCAATGAAATGAATGAACAGAATTAAACATCTTTCCCTGAGGGAAACGTTTTTATCTAAATATTTTAAAATCCTTAGTTTAGATTTTTCCAATCGATATGTCAACATATGCTTCTAAAGGCCTCGAGCATTAAACTGCTGTTTTCTGCTGGTGTAACCAACCACATCAAATTTTAGACAGAGCTTCAGGAAACAGGAAAGGGTAACAACATCACACCAGATATACAGATCTAAAACAGTCTCTGTCCTCAAATAATCACTTATATCATTTAAGAAGTCAAAATCATAGCGTGTTTGTCACAACACTTTGTCACAATATAAATGAATAATTTGTCGTTCTCAAAACAAACCAAAACCTAAGGATGAAAATTGATGTATATTATTTAAACATGATTCTCTGTAAAAGGCGTAGTAATTCCCTGATGCTAAATGTAAGAAATCTAAAAAGTTATCTTTTTCATGCTAATAAATTAATAATTCCAAAAATATTTAATAATTTATCTCATCTGTCCATCTGAATGCTCATACAATCCTCTATGTTTATTCTTCAATAGTTTTTGTTAATTTAAGTTTTTAGACATGCTATCAAAGGAATAATGAGAATAATGTAATGGCTCTATGGACACCTGGGCTTTGACAGGTAAAATCACACCAGATAAAATGTGTGAAAAGCACACAAGCATGTATGTCTCCTTTGAGGCAGTGTTCTTAAGCATGTGTGTCAGCTTTACAAGCATGTGTGTCTGCTTTGAGGCAGTGTTCTTAAGCATGTGTGTCTGCTTTACAAGCATGTGTGTCTGCTTTGAGGCAGTGTTCTTAAGCATGTGTGTCTGCTTTGAGGCAGTGTTCTTAAGCATGTGTGTCTGCTTTGAGGCACACCTTTTAAAACTAGATTAAAGACGTTAAATAACTGACTGAATAAATAAATGTCAGTATCTCCTCCAATCTGCTTCCAAGCGTGTCTTAAAGGCTGTGCAGTGTCTTTAACTGTTTCATCAGCTGTCACAGAGAGTGTTTGGGACCTGGGGCCTCGACAGAAACCTTAATCTTTCTGCCAGCTTATCTCCCTGGCTGATAGGGGCAGCAGTTCTCCTCTGTTATCCCAGAGCCCGCTGTTAGTGTCTGACATTGAACCTCAGGGGGCAGTTATCATGGGCTAGCTGCTTGATCTAGCCTGGCTGTATCCGACTGGCGTAAGGGAATGGAGCAAAAAATTATAGCAAAATGTTTACCAGAATATAGTAAGTACGTACTGGGTCTCACATGTATGTAACTAGCAGTCCTCTCAACGACTGTATGCAAGAAGTTATTTCAAGCATGAGATCCAGCCAGCATGGTACCTCAATAGCCTGTATGCATTTCTACTATCGTCCAGCAGAGGGAAGACTATCAGGAGACCAAATTCATTAGACATAAGATGTAGATAGATATCATAGCAGGGTGGCTCCTGAGGCTAGATGAAGATGGGCTGATGGGCTATTTTAAAGTGAGAGAGAAAATGCAAGGCTCCGAATGATTGGCTGGTTGATGAGGGACTTGCCAGTGATGAGAATCCCTCCTGTCGTGTAAAAGATGGGCTTACTCAGCACTACCGGTCCTACCCCTCATTATCCCAGCCAAGTAGTTACCAGCCAAGTTCATTCAGATTAGTCTAAAAAAGGGCCGAATTAATTTACCTCACCATGTTTTTGTCCAATATACTACTGACCTCAAGTGTGGATAATACACCGAAACTGTTATCTACAACCTTTACTTATTTCTACCTCCTTGCAGGGCTATGGTCATTGGAGCACTGGTACCTTTTCAGTTTCCTCTCGAAGATAGTGTAGACCTCAGACCGTCTGATGTTCTCAGGAAGGGCGTGCCACCATTTCGGTGTAAGTGATGTGAAGATATACATACATGCATACACATATATATACGAAAGAAATTGCAGCAAGATACCAATAATTCAGATGTATTTAAATACAGCTATTATATACACGGGGTACTTACAAATATGTCAATATGCTTTAGGGTTAGGTTAAAAACTAAACAAGGAAATGGTGCATTCAGAAGTGATTGCAGTTTTCAAGGATTCCTGGTGGTGCGGTTACCAGGTCTTTGGCCAACTGTTGCCGGGAGACCTTTTCAATCCTCGGAGAACTCCCAACAATCCTTGTACTGAACAAGCCAGCCTGTTAATGGCTGCCGGGGGCTCCTAATATCTGACTGTTATACAACATTGCTGGGCAAAAATCCATCAACGGAGCTACTGAGCACAGAGATACAGAAAGAATCTGTGAATCTATAACGGTCCAGGATTGTATCAGCTTGGTGGAGAGCACCATCTTTTGGTCTAAAAGCACACCTCCAGACTGAGTTTGTCAGCCACATTGATGCCAACTGAAAAATATTCATTTCACTGGGGAGAGCTACTCCACCTCTGACATTTGGGTGTTTTTTTGTGTGGTTATTGAGCGGTATTAATCCCTCAGAAAGATCTCTGTTTCCTCTTGTAAATCCTTGTCCCAAATAACCGCATTGCTGGATTAAAGTCTCAATATTTCGTGGTTTTCAAAAAATAAATGTTTTTATTTAAAGCACATACGCACGCCCAATACACACTTGCCCGATAAACCGGCCCGATACACACGCCTGATACGCACACAGCAGATAAACAGGCCCGATACGCACACGCTCGATACACATACACGATACACACTCCTGATACGTGCACACCCGATACGCATGCCCAATACGCACTTGCCCGATAAACCGGCCCGATACGCGCACACCCGATACGCACGCCTATTACGCACTTGCCTGATAAACAGGCCCGATATACACACCCAATACGCACTTGCCCGATAAACAGGCCCGATACCCACGCCCGATACGCACATGCTTGATACACATGCATGATACACGCACACCCGATATGCACGCCCAATACACACTTGCCCGATAAACCGGCCCGATACACACGCACGATACGCACACATCAGATAAACAGGCCCGATACGCACACGCTCGATACACATGCACGATACACACGCCTGATACGCGCACACCCGATACACACGGCCAATACGCACTTGTCCGATAAACCGCCCCGATACGCACGCCCGATACACGCACGCCCGATACACGCACACCCTATCCGTACGCCCAATACGCACTTGCCCGATAAACAGGCCTGATACACACGCCCGATACGTACACACTCGATACACACGCCTGATACGTGCACGCCCAATACACATTTGCCCGATAAACAGGCCCGATACGCACGCCCGATACGGTCATTCACAGCGAAGAGGAAGAATGAGTGAGAGAAATGCGTCTCCTCTACTTTTTCATTCTTTTCCTCCAGCCAATAATCCATCACTTTCCAGTGATCTTGACAGTCAAAACAACCTCACCACATTTCACCATCTGGATGATGCTAAAAATCAAGTCCTACTTTATAGGCAAAACTTTTAATCATTGTCATAACAATAGCTGGGTCATATCTATCGATATCTATAAAAATATATTTATAAAAATAATAAATATTAACTTTGTCATCTTGGTTCTAAAGCCATTCAGGAATAGAGTGACCACCCCTTCAAAGAGGAAAAAAAACACTGATGGGATACAGATAATTACTAAGGACAGTGTAATAGCACCCTTGCCTAAGCCATATGATATTTGGTTTGCTAATTAGTATGGGAGTTTAAGACTGGTTTTTAGATCCCAGCCTGCATTTATTCATGAAACAATGTGTTTTGTTTTCCACCACTGCTGACCCATGGTAGCCACAACCGGGGGCAACTGGGTGTTTCCTTGTGTGGCTCTGAGGAGCAGTATCCTATGGAAGGCTGAGCCCACCGGCCTACACATAACTACTTTACAGACATCAGTCTTGGTGGCTAGTGAATTGGGAAAACGGTGAAAAGTCCTGGGAAAAGTAATATTTTTATTTCATTAATAGAAACACCTATATCAACAACATATGACACACTTATTTAGATTTATTTATATATACACTTATTTTAGAAGAGTAATTTTGACATTTTAGTGGGATAATGGATTTCCGCTTAGTGTATGTGTGTGGTGAAATTCCCGGGGGTTTACTGTCAATGGAATTTATTGAAAATCTATTTTTCTACTTTTTACACTTCTCTTTTACGAGTATACTCTTAGACAGTTGGCGGATCCAGTAATGAAATGCAATATGATTGGTTGGTGGCCTTAACTCCACCAGTGTTAAAAAAACATCTACAATGGACAATAATACATGCAAAGTCAAAAAACAACAAATCTCATTTTATTAATATATGCTTATAAGTCATACATTAAGTCATATAATGGAACAAATTTATCTTTCCTGTAAAATAATAAATTAGTGTCATTTACTACCCTTGTTTTCCATAAAAGAAAAAATAAGTTGTCACGTGAACTTCCTGATCAAATAAAGATTTACATTTTTTAAAATAAACAATACATTCTTTATTACTTTATATCCTTATTTTTCAAGTCTGATGACAGCTTTTATTTTTGAGACCGGTCTGCCAGCATGTAAAGCTGACCAAACCCATAATGAAAAGACTCGGTGACTCAGACAGAATCATGTCAAATGTCTTATGCCATAACAACCAGGAGAGTTGAGAGTTATGCCATTATGGCCCAGTGAGGGGTGCTGGTACACGGCCCACACCACTCTAGCCATGCACTGCATCTTAAACTTGATTTAGCGCCTATTCCTTCACAATGACAGACAGCAGAGTCATGTAAGGCCACAAACATGAACATGAACCATCCACTCGTTCATTCCTGCTCCATATGGTTCCCACCAGGATAGGAAAAATTCCAAGGAGAAAGTTGAGAAGAGAGTTTTAATGAAAGGAAGAGTTGGGAAAAATCATCATCATGGACTGCACCGGTTCTGCAGGCTTTCTCTTCCACACACTGGTCGACCAATCGAAACAAGCTACAGTACTTCTGCCTAGTCTACCCAGAGGAGATGTAAAAATGGGTCTTGCTCTCTACACTCAGGTCCAAGTTAGGGGCATTATTGGAAGAATTCACTGACGGAATGTGGTTAAATAAAACGTTGATTCACTTGAGCTGTCAATGATATCTTAAGTGGGAACTGTGTACAAAAAGTGGGAAAATCGAGACCTCCTTCATTAGAAAGGTTCAGTATAAATACGACATTCAAAAATATATTTCTATTCAATCGATCATTCGGACAAGAGGTTTCTATTTACCAGAGGTATCTCTTTTCAAGTGGACTTGTATCCAGAGCACAGGGTAAAAAAATAAAGATTTCAATGTATTAAAATGTTAAAAGACAACAGAGGCGTGCATATGGTATAAACACGCCTCCATGGACAGGTGGGATAAGATGGAGTGTTCCTGTGCCACAGCAGCCAGTTCTTTGGGGAATTCTGAGAAGAGGTCTTCAATCTTCCATGGACAGGTGGGATAAGATGGAGTGTTCCTGTGCCACAGCAGCCAGTTCTTTGAGGAACTCTGTGAAGAGGACTGTGGCAAACACGCAGTCTCTCGCCTGAGGAGGGATCTTAGGATGGGGTGGCAGCCCCTTTACAACCCTGTCAGTAATCGTCTGAGCGCTCTTCTCTTCTCCATTAGGAAGCCAGTCGCCGTTCTTTTCACTGTGGGAGTCTGAAAAACATGGTGTTCAGAGACGTGGAGACTAAAAAAATCATGTTCAGAGATGCAGAGAATAAAAACATGGTGTTCAGAGATGCAGAGAATAAAAACATCATGTTCAGAGATGTAGAGGATAAAAACATGGTGTTCAGAGATGTTGGAATAAAAACATGGTGTTCAGAGATGTGGGAATAAAAACATGGTGTTCAGAGATGTGGGAATAAAAACATGGTGTTCAGAGATGCAGAGAATAAAAACATCATGTTCAGAGATGTTGGAATAAAAACATGGTGTTCAGAGATGTGGGAATAAAAACATGGTGTTCAGAGACATGGAGACTAAAAACATCATGTTCAGAGATGCAGAGAATAAAAACATGGTGTTCAGAGATGTTGGAATAAAAACATGGTGTTCAGAGATGTGGGAATAAAAACATGGTGTTCAGAGATGTGGGAATAAAAACATGGTGTTCGGAGATGCAGAGATTAAAAACATCATGTTCAGAGATGTGGGGACTAAAAGCAACGTGTTCAGAGACATGGAGACTAAAAGCAACGTGTTCAGAGATGCAGAGATTAAAAACATCATGTTCAGAGATGTGGGGACTAAAAGCAACGTGTTCAGAGATGTAGAGGATAAAAACATGGTGTTCAGAGATGTGGATAATAAAAACATAATGTTCAGAGAATACGCTGGTTTTGCCTGGGTTGCATTTGTGTCTCTTCACCGCTGCCCCTGTCTGAATCTATCTGTGCAGTGACGAAATCAACCAAGAAATCCTCCATAAGTTGTCGATGACTAAATTGTACTAAAATTATATTATTTGTATTCCTCTTTGGAAAAAGAAAAAAATGTAATTAGAATAAATCTACAAATGCTCTAATTTTACTCTCAAGGATTTGTCTGTGTTTCTGGACCTTGGAACATTGTTTTATGATTGGACCAATGGCCTATGGTTCTCTCACAGATTCCTTTGTAACTGATAGATTTGATTTTACTCATTGTTGGTTCCCAGCGATGTATAATGTATTATTTTGTAAGCCCACAGATAAGCGCTCATTAACCCAAGTGGTTTAATGTGCATGTCAGGCCCACAGTAAAGGATTTAATGGGGTGAGGTGAGTCTCAACCTTGAGTCCTCAGGGCATACTCTCTGGCTAGCAGGTACCACTGGGCCTCTTTCAGCAGCTCTGGGAAGTCGCTCCTTGCGGCCGCCCGCTGTTCTATCTGGTTCCTCACAGACGCCAGAACCTGGGGGAGACAAAAAGAGAGCCGTGTGAGGGCACCGGGCCCAGCCTGCCGCAGTGGGATTTACACCGGGCCAGAGTGGACACGGCTGACTGCTGCAGCAAATAATGATGTCACGGAGCAGACCTTAGTAATAGCACAGGGGATTTATTGACATAGTCCTTCCAGATAAATCGGCAAACACCTTTTCTGAAATGCTCATTAAAAATATATGTGTTATAATGTGTGCGGCCTCCTGTGGGAATGGATGCACTGGTAGAGGGAGTCTGATTGGGTACCTGGTAGAGAGAGCGCACGTTGGGCTGGAACACCATATTGGTGTTGAGCAGGAAAGAGCACAGAAGAGGCTGGGGGTAAGTAGCTAGCTGGGCCAGGATGCCGGTCAGCAGCAGGTTGACATGGAGAGAGTTCTCCAGCATATTCTCCAGGCGGGACAGCAGTACACTGATGAACGGCCCTGTGGGTCAAGGGAGGAAAAGAGTGAGCACCAAGGATTAGCGTAAAATATCCATCCTCGTCAGGAGAGACATTATTTTGAGCAATACCACCTCGGCAGACAGCAATGAGGACAACTGTTTTACAACTAATTAATAGTGGGGAGCACAGAGCACCATCTCACCAGTGAAAGGTGCTCCTTGGCTCCGGCTCCCACTGCGGGGCTTGGGTCCGAACGGCGAGGGAGTATTCTCTGGTTCCGGAGCACCAGCAAAGGAGGTGAAATCCATGACATCCTCCTCTTCCGCAGGGCCAAGGGGGTTTCGGAGGTCCTTCTCTGGCTTGACCGGGCTTCCCGATTCTACCCCCAGTGAGCGGATTAGCTCCTCATACTCGGAGAGGAGGTCATCTCCAGGGGGGCTTGGGTTGGCCAGTAACAATCCACAGCTATGTCGTTTTCCTCCCTGCTGCTGTGTGAAGCCCACCCCGTTACTGAGCGGCTGGGCTGCCTCCTCCGGGTTCTGATCGCTGTCTAATCCCAGGCCTGGCGCTGCCGGCTCTGTCTGAAGAGGATCTGTAAGGCTGTGGTCCTTGGTGTCCTTTTCTGCAACCAGGTCATAGACCATGACATCATCCTGGAAATCTGACTCCTCGATATAAGAGCCCTTTATGAGCATGATGGCGTTCTTCCTCATCTCCTGGATATGTTTGGGTGGTTCGGCCGGGGTGGGAGGTCCTTTTTCTTCAAATACGTCACCATCGCAGTCACCAGGGCTCGGGACTGCGTCATAGCTATCATCCCACTCAAGCTCCAGCAGATTCACTCGGTTTTCCCTGGGTCCTGGGTCCGGGGGGTGGGTGGTCCTCAGGGTCCTTTTGGCCTGGGTCAGGGTAGTAGGCCTTCCCACCTCCTCCAGGCCCCAGAGCTGGCAGTGCTCGGATGGGGGGTTATTTCCATCGTAGGGGGCTGACCATACGCGACAGGCCTTGATGCAGCTGCTGATGCCACTGTGGGCATCGTGTAGGTAATGCACATAACTGATGTCCAGGAAGACCTCTGGCCCCATGATGCAGGTGTAACCAGAGTGGACCTCGTCTGTGTCTGGCATATGGGAATATTTTATTGACCGTGCATTAGAAATACACCCTGCCGAAATTCACTGTAGTGCACAATCAGATGGATGAACGCTAATATTTCATGAGCTTTAAAACAAGCAAGGATTTTTAGCAGGGATGCTAATCTCTAAGGCATGAAAATACCTGTTGGTATTGTTGCAGTACATAGTATTTTTAAGTATTCCATTAATAGGATTTCACTGCACAACTTTTGTCTAGCACCCCACCCATTCCACCACACCTCTACCCAATTAATAGCAGTTCCCTACTAAAGAGTAAAGAATGACTCCCTCCGTCAGCCATACTTCCTGCATGTGAGCCATCCGTGCCCTCTGACCACAGGAAGCAGTCCGGTGGCTGTGCATGCAGTGGGCTGAGCAGGGAGCGGCAGCAGGTGGGCGTGAGGGCCAGGAGCCGTGCAGCAGACACCGAATAGCAGTCCCTCTCCCTCAGCACCCGTCGCTGGCTCAACATCATGTGAGTGCAGGGGAGCAGGTACCTGGTGGGGCAGGGCACACACAGTTACTAAGGCAGTCCACACAGTGCCCCTCACGTGACTGAGAAACAACGGGCCAGGCTTAATCTTAAAGGGATAAGCAGCATCCTTCTACATGCATGCCTAAACACCATCACCGGAACGTTTTTCTTCCATCTCAAGCTGTGGGGTTTTTCTCCAATTCCCGACAGGCCTCACCTTCTTTACCGACTCAGTGATGGAGACAGGGCATACTTACCTCAGAACGAGCTGAAGCATCACATCCTCGCAGTATAAACCAATGAGAGTTCTGAAAAGGGCCAGGGACACCGTGCCGAGCTGGAACACAGGCAGAGCAAGTCTCAGCCTCAGCAACAGTAGCCAAATGAGTCAGAACATCACAGCCTCATGGTTTCTGCTGAGGCGCAGACTCTCCTGTGTTCCGAGCAGCATCCTGCACAGAGTAGCCCTGTGTGGACCTTAAGAATCCTGATAGTGATGGGATGAAGTTCTGTCATCCATCTGAACTGCATGCCCCCAGATGCCCATATGTGAACATCGTAATAAGATGCTCAATGTTGAAGTGAACTTCAGATTATTTATAACAAAACGCAATTAACAGTATTCTCTAACCAGTAGGTTCCCATACACTTGACACACTTGTGAGAGGGAGAATGCAGACCTGGAAGGGCGTGTTGATGCGGCTGACCAGCGTGTCCAGGATGTAGACATTCTCGTGCTGGTGCAGCAGGACAAAGCTGAGGAAGGTCTGCAGCAGGGCGGGCTCTGACACGCTGCGCAGGAACAGGTCCAGGTAGGCCGTGGTGGTCATCACCTCCTCCAGGGTCAGCTGGTCCCAAATACAGGAAAAAGAGGTGTGAAAATTGCACTTACTTGGACAGCAAGATAAGCAGGGGAATATTTCATTATTCAGACATGAGCCGTGTATGCGTAGTCACATACCCTCATATGTGAGCAGTCACATACCCGCATGTGTGGGCAGTCACATACCCGCATGTGTGGGCAGTCACATACCCCCATGTGTGCGCAGTCACATACCCTCATGTGTGGACAGTCACATACCCGCATGTGTGCGCAGTCACATACCCACATGTGTGCGCAGTCACATACCCACATGTGTGCATTGGTTTAAATGATCCCTTCAATGCCTTGTATGACGAGTTTAACGTGTTTTATTTTCAGTGATACTGAAAAGTGCCTCACCCTTAACACCCACGTTTATAGTGTTTGAAAAGGAAACTGCTTTATGGTCACCTTGTGCAGAGCAGGTGCTAGGACAGGCACCAGGAAGCCATTGTAGATGTAGCTGACCAGCTGGCTCCTGATGGAAGGATGGGCCACCTGACATATGGGAAAAGTTAGTCTGGGCAGTGTAACCTGGAGAGGCACTAGGAATAGTGTGTCTGGTGCTGCACCCCACCTGGATGACTGCATTGCAGAACTCCAGGGAGTGGAGGAACTGCACCAGGGTGGGCACCAGCAGCCAGTCCTCCCGCTCCAGGCAGTACCAGTCCTCACCGGGCACCTCCAGCTTGGTGGGCAGAGAGGAGTACAGGCCACTCAGCCCTGTCGCCAGAACCTGGGGGAAAGAATGGGATGAGTCCTAGAACTGCAGCCCGGTTCTAGATTGCTATGATTGAGGGGGCTTTGGGAAATGTTTGGAGGGCAGTACATTTTTCTACCCATTATAAAGTATGTGATGTAGAATATAGGGCTATTAGCAGCTTTACCCATATTCCTTTAAGTCTTGTCTACTGTGTATAAAAAGTAAAAATAAAAAATGTAATAAGATCTAAAACACCAACAATTAAGTTCTAAAGCGGATGTATGCGTTTCGGAATGCAAAGCCAGTGACACTGACAACTGATCACACAGACAGAATAGCCTGCGCGCTGCGTCTCTGAGTTTTATATCGTCTAACCAGCCAAATAGAAATTTGGATAATATATCATTTTGAAAATGTAATTTTTTTGATTGGTCAGCGAGTGAAAAAAACGTTTTTCTAATTTTTTATTTGACGGAGCAAGGGAAAATGCCCCCTCTAGCCCCCATCCCCTCGACAGACGACCACCCCAATGACCACCCCCCAGCAACAGGGACATAGACAAGGCCATCTGTGTTTTTTAAGAGGGGGTAGTAAATAGTCTCCCTCAGATTTATATCTATCAATAACAGTGTTTGGATTAAACTTCTTTCAGGCTGGTTTGTCTGGATTTAACAGCCCTGTTCTGGGTAGTAACAAATATAGATGACTTTTACATATCTTATATATTTTATATATCTTCCACTACTTCCTTGCATTTAAATAATAATAAAAAAACATAGATTTAGTTTTGGAAAAGGCTAATACAAAAAAATTCATAGCAATTTTGCACGTAATTCCACTTTTAGAAGTTTTTCATGGTATATTAGAGACTGTCAGAAAGTTCTTTCTCTTGGTGTGCACACATCCACACAAACATGTTACCATTGCTTTGTCTATTTGTCTATATCATGGCCTTTCTTGTTACAAAACGGCTCTCATTTCACCCACATCGCCATCTGTGGAGAGGCTCTGTTACTTCCATAATGCAAAATCCCCTCCCCAGAGGGATTAGATTTTGCTGCAGATTAAAATTTCTCATGTACTTTTGCTCAGCTTCCTGTTAGCGCAAAATCCAGTGTTTCCTGCTGAAAAATGCCACATAACTAAGGAGGAGGTAGGGGTGGGGAGGTCGAAGCACTTGCTCTGCCCCGGTCTGCGCACCAAGCCCTGCGCACCAAACCCTGCACACCAATCCCGGGGCACCAAGCCCTGCGCACCATGCCCTGTGCACCAAACCTTGCGCACCAAGCCCTGCGCACCAAGCCCTGTGCACGGAGGAACCCAGGCAACAGCTTTGGGTAGAACAGCATCTACACCCCTTATCTCTGGTGTAAGGCAGGGGCAGCCTCTCCCATCTGTGCCTGGCAAACATCACAGGGGAGGAGGGAGGTTTTACCACCAAAACAACAACAATACTGGACGAATAGGAATCTCAATGCTGAAGCACATCCAATCATTACACATCGCTTCCTAATCCGCCTCTGAGGTCAGTGCTGCTCTGTGACTACATTTTCCATCAATTTCCATCAATTTCCATCAATAAAAACACATTTGTTAAAACCGATCAGTGAGAAGGAATTAAGGATTAACTCAGCTTCCAAATATTGTTCAAAATTTTTTAGGCGTGACACTTGCCTTTAGTAAGACTAGAATGCTGAGACAGTACCGGAGGCAGTCATGTTCTTGCTTATATTACCATGAGTGGTATCACTTTACAGCAGAACATTTTACTAGCTGTGTAGCAGTCCCCTGCTAAGTGTTGTCTTCAGTTCTGACAAGGTTACAGAAACATTCTCTTCTTTAGTAAACAACTTTTGCTGAACATATAGCAATATAGCATATAGCAATATATGCATAGAAAATCCTTGTGTTGTGGTTGCAGGCATTCTTCTTCTGAAGTTCTATTGGTACACAGAAAACAAAAGGAAAAGAGATTTGTTTCTAAAGATCTACAAAGACTTCCATTTAAAATCAAGGCAGTCTGTAGCCATGACAATCACAGCTTTCAGAGGGGGAAAATAATATCCGGTTTCATCATAAGTCTATAAATTCTTGTTGAGTTCATTCCTCACTGTATCAGTGACTTCAGTTTGCTGTGGAATGAAATGAACTCTGGAATTTGCTGTTTGCTATATGTAGGTGACATGGGTTCAATAAGTCTCATATTCAAATATTAACCATTATCAATCATTCACATTAAATTAATCTACCCATGCATTTAAAATTTGGTGAAGTCATAAGCTGTTCATAGTGGTAACATGACCTAAATTAGGATTTAAATTAAATTGACACTGACAATCTTATTTAAAAATATAAAAGGATTAATTAACAATGGAGGATTTGAAAAATATAATGGAGGATACTTGGAGGAAGTGGCAGAGGTATAGTTCCCCTTGCCTGGATTGGAATTTCATTGTACAGGCACATGAAATAACTAATAATTTTGTCAACAAATTCAGCAGGAACTTGAAGGGAACGCCTTCATTCCTGGAATTTAAAATAGCCACCTGGGGTAAACTCATCATTGGTTCTTTATAAGGTTACAAGTACTTTTACTTCCCAGTGCTTCCCACTGTGATTTGTGTGATTTATGGAATGCAGTGGCTAGGGGGCGTGGCTGATGACGTCACTCTTGGTGTCAGTGAGCTGGAGCATGGAGACTAGTTCTTTCACTTGATGGGAGTTTATACCAGCAACCGTCCACCCAGAAATAGATTTAAGACTGGTAATCCTGAGGTCTGGTGCAAAAGTGTTTTTACCTGCCCGAGTAATCGGACAATTACATAAGACGTAATCAGCTGCCTTGCGCTTCATCGGTCAAAGGCTAAAGGATGGTCTAAAGACTGAAAATAAATCAATTCAGATTTACAAAGTTCATATCTAGCAGACTAATGCCTAATAGGACGATTCTTTTCAAAATAACCCATATTTAACCCATTACCAACAATTCCGGAAATTACCGGAAATTCATATCTACTTATCAGTAAGATTCTTATCTTTTGATGGAAGAGTGGACAGGAGATACAGCTGAGCAACACTGTGAACGAAAGGGAGGGGAGAGGAAAGGTTTCCAATTGACACTCACAGGGCAGAAGTAGGTGTTCTCCACAATATGCTCTGCCACCACGTGGTTCTCAGCAGACAAGGCCATGATGTAGAGCAGGGCATCCCGGGCCTGACGTCCGACCACGCCCTCACGGTGGATGAAGGGGATGAGCAGGGAGAAGATGAGGAAGTTAGTGGCACCCTGGTCCTCACTGGTGTGAAAAAAGAGCTCCAGCACCGAGGGGTCTTTGGCCAGAATGGAGCACAGCTGGTTGAGCAGGAGAACCAGCTCAGCCTCAACGGCAGGGGCATTGGCACCTGAACAGGAACTGAGCAGCATCATGAGGGGTCTGAGCACGGGCTTGTGGTGGAGCAGGGGCTGCCGGGACTGGCCCACAAGCATCTCGTACATTCGCAGCTGCTCCAGCTTCATGTCATCAGTGAACTCCCTCCGCAGGCTCCACAGGAACAGCTTCTCCATCACGTTCTCCATCACCACAAACTCCAGGATGGGGCCCATGGCGCCGGCCTGCCCGCAGCCCTCCTCCATCAGCAAGAATAGCATGTGCTCCACGTAGTTCTGCACTGCACTGGCCTCGTCCCCTGGGATGGGCCCAAAATGCAGCCCACTGCCAGCCCCCGTGCTCCCCAGGCGCCCCCGCCCACTGCGCAGGGGGTCGTGCTTCTCCAGGATCTTCACCACCTAATCAAAGGATATAGACTTCATTACATGGACAACACAATTGCATCAGTGAGTGACAGAAAACAGACTGACATCACTGAGAGGCCGATAGCACACCTGAGGCAGAGCAAAGATCACAGTCCCACAGGCCTATTCCCTGTTAAACTCTGATGCCTGTAGCGCTTAGGGCTGCACTCACTGTGGATGCCATTTCTGAGGTATTGTACATTCTCATGACATACAATACATAGACTATTGTGTTCTTTTACCTGACTGATTCTCTGACAACTCTTTAAAATGACTGTAATATTGAACTATCTTATGGGAAAAGACTGTGAGGCACCATAAAGTAGTTTATTGCCTATACTGAACTTTATTAAACAGATATTTTCCAAGAACAATCACAAGACCAGCTGAATTGGTTTAAGGGAATATTGAACCTTACCTCCAGGCCAGCAGTTATGACTATATTTTAGCCTAGTTTTGTTTTTGTTTATTACAATCCTGCCATGTACCAGGCTGGAACAGATTCACACAAAAACTCAGCACCCAGTCTTTTATGCACAATTGCACAAAAGACAATTTTTTCCCCCTTCTTTTGCAGGAAGGTCAACATAACCTACTGGAGTTTAGGCTGCAATTCCTCGGAAACAAAGCCCATGTGTGTCTAAGTCCTGCTTTGGGGGGCATTAAGGAAAGCCATTAAACTGTGCCTGTGTTCCAAGGCCAAGCACCACAGTATACTTACTGTGTTCACCCAAATTCAGAACAAGACCCTTGCCAGCTATTATGAAGTGAAAGTAGGACAAATACAGAAGGCCTGGGGAAGTGAGTGCACTAAACCCCCTGTTACACAGCCTATATTCCTGTCATAGTGCCTCCATGAGGAGGCCTACACTATTAATAGTGAGATATTAGGGGTACCTGAGCCCAGTGGTTCTTAAACACTATCATGCACGTCTCCGGATCCACCCCTTTCAGGATCAAGGACCGCCCATCCCGGTTTCCCCTGGCTAGGATGGAGGCCATCATTTTGACTGCTTCGCCAGGTGACTAAACCATGGTGACATGCAGGGGAAGCCTTCAACCTCGCTTCCAGGTTGGCATGACGGCAGGAACACGTCGGACAACTGGCGACCTGCTGACAGACAAGCACAGCATCTCGCACAAAACCCTCTACACAATGAACAGGTTCAGGTAGCGGTGGAACAGCAAAAGGATTACACCAATGCACACATCTGTAGCAGAATGTAGCTTATCAGCTGGATCTGTAGCAAAATGTAGCATATCGGCTGGATCTGTGTCAGAAGGTAGCATATCGGTTGGATCTGTAGCAGAATGTAGCTTATCAGCTGGCTCTATAGCAAAATGTAGCTTATCGGCGGGACCTGTAGCAAAATGTAGCATATCGCCTAGATCTGTGTCAGAAGGTAGCATATCGGCTGGATCTGTATAAAAATGTAGCATATCGGCTGGATCTGTACCAGAATGTAGCATATCGACTGGATCTGAGGCAGAATGTAGCATATCAGTTGGATCTGTTGCTGCATGTAGCATATCAGTTGGATCTGTTGCTGCATGTAGCATATCAGTTGGGGTGCTGGACATACTCATAAGTAGCAGGATCAAATACTTTTGAACCTTGAAGCAAATCACTCAATAAATATCCATCTGTATAAATAGATAAACTATCAATTCTGTACTATAATCTGTATATGTGTCTTCTAGAAAACTACAGTTTAACTGATTTAGTTAACCTCAAAGTACTAAACCTGATACTCAAACCTGTAACCTTCTTTCCAGAGGTACAGTTCTTTCACCTGCCGCCACCAGCCCAGACTGCTGAACTGATTTGGTTTTCTTCTTTCTCAATGGTAGCCCTTAATGATAAACAAGTAAGGGCCAAGATAAGTCTCAAGCAGCTCCATTGTTCGGCAGCCGGGTGGTGGCTGCCAGACACACACAGAATCATACGGGCAGTTCCACATCACGCTTCCCTGCCTTGGTACAGAGGGACGAGGGGCTTGAGACAGGAGACGTGCTAAAACAACTTAAACAGGAGCGCATTACCGAAACATCTCTGAGATTCTCTCAGTTCATTCTGGCTGGCAGGTGACATGTGCTATGGCCTGAAACGGCAGAGGTGCAGACCACTCATGGGAACATTCCTCTGAAACACTGCCTGGAGCAAAGATAAAAACAGGACGCACAGCTGGCGACTGTCGCATTGTGACTGTGTTCGGAGCGTGGGAAGAGCTGCACGAGTACAGTGCTAGAGAATAATCTGATATGGACTCAATCTAAAGAAGCTAGGTGCCATGGAAATGTGTTAATGCGTTAATATGGCTGCAGGTGTCGCAGTGCAGACGCATCCCTTCTCTTTGGTGATAGATACAGACATCAGCAATCTGCAAGGAACCTGCTTTTGTTTTAGGTAAGCACAGTCCTCAGCCAATCACAGCAGGGTTTTTTGTGCATCAGTGTTATATTTTCTCACAGAGAGCAAATATTTAAATCTGTCTGCTCAGAAGTGGGTAAAAAAATGTTAAAGTATTTAAGTTGAAGTTGTCTGTAAAATAATTTAAGTTCCTACCTCTCTTGGACCATAGCTGCTTCAGAGATTATTCTCTTATTCAGCGAGGCAGAGCCAAAGGGGTACACGTGCTCAGAAAGACAGAGCAATACCTGTGGAGAAAAGTTAGCAAAATTAGCATAAGATGACATCTGCTGTTGTTTTATCTGGTTGAATTGTGCATGTGTGCATGTGCATGCGTGCGCGAACGTGTGTGTCTGCGTGTGTGTGTGCGAATGTGCATGCGTGTGTGAGTGTGAGTGTGTGTGTGACATGGAAAAGAAGAGAGAGTGGACAGTGATGAGACAGAAGTAAATAAGTAAGAAGTCTGGGAAATCTCCCCCAGCTGAAATGGCTCTTATTAAAGTCATTTGTTCCATGCAGCACCTACAGAAGGACCAAAATAAAATTTAAAAAGCACCACTTACAACGACACAGCTATGGTGAGGCTAAATGGATCTGTCTAAATGATTTCTCCTCTCAGTTTCTTACTCACTGTGATGTTTTCTGAATCACTGTCCTAGGAGTGACTACTGGAATGGGCTGTGAATTAGCCAAAGAAGCAGCATTCCGGGATTAAAGAAACAGCTTTAAAACAGGACAAAAAAGACAGACATGATCTATCTGGTCTCATTGCTTGCCTCTTCCTCAACCTCTTCAACACTCTGAACAAAACCCCAACACAGACACAATACTTAACAAAGAGTGGCTCACTTATTCTTCATCAAATCAATGTTAGAGTCTATTTATGCTCCTAGTACAGAAACTACAAGACTACTAGGCACGTAGACATACAGGGCGTAGTGTCCGCTCTGGAGTACAGGAACGACAATACTACCAGGCATGTAGAGACATGCAGGGAGTAGTGTCTCCTTTGGAGCACAGAGACACACAGGGCGTAATGTCTGATACGAAGTACAGAAACGACAATACAACCAGGCATGTAGAGACATGCAGGGCGTAATGTCCGATACGAAGTACAGAGACACACAGGGC
>JAOVYW010073322.1:0-20237 GCA_025775045.1 Hiodon tergisus
GACTAGTTTCTCCATACAGGAGGCGTCTTGAAGCTGTCATTACCAACAAAGGCTTTTGTACAAAGTATTAAATAAATCAGTAAGCGTGTTCAATACTTTTCCCCTGTGTCATTTCACATTATTTTATATATAACTTAATTTGCTGAGCTCATTTTGTTTTGGTTTCTTTGTATGTATGGATTACTTGGGTTATTACCAACATCTGGTAAAAATTCCATGTCAATAGCACCTTTGGAAATATATTTACTAAGAAAAATGGTGACGTGTTCAATACTTATTTCACCTGCTGTATGTGTATATGTATATGTGTATGTATGTAAAGCTCTAGATTTTAGCTGCAACAGTTTCCTTTGAGGTGACTGGTGCCATTTAAAGAACGGAGACCAACGGATCGTTTTAGGATTTTATTCAAAACAACCCGGAATCATTCAAAGTACTTAGCCTTATCACTCACTTACTACCTCCTGGTTCCTTGCGACACCAAGTGGTGTAATAAAAGCACAACAAAATTGTTTACACCTTCTTCCACTAGGGGTTTTCTAGCGCAGTGGTCAGTTCTAACCATAGATTGAAATGAGGACGAAATTTAAAAACATTTAAATCATGAAAATGTCGTAGTGCAACCTCGTAATGCAATTACATACATTTGAATCGTTAAAGTTCAATAAGTTCGAAAAACTGATGCCGTCAATACGTTTTATAAAATATATTTGATCTCATAGAACTTGCATATAAATCGTGTTACGTTTAACTTGCATTTTATCTATACTGGGTGGTAGCTGGTTAGAAGTCTATAGCTATGCTACATATCGGAAAATACCTTTCAACCGCAATGATGTCATAATCTGGAGATTTTGCGAGCCCAAAATGACAATCTGCAAATTGCATTTAATTTAATTGTACATAACAGTGTTTCACATTTGTTGCACATGTCACATTTAATCTTCTCATAAAAAGAAAAAAAGATTTTGAACACAGTTATGGAAAGTGCAATTAGCCTGTGGCCAAAGTCCTAGTTTCCAGATATGGTTCCAGCCTTAATTTTTCTTCTTATTCTGCTATGGGGATAATGTCAGCCTCAGCTGCCAGTCAGTCATGTGGACTCACATCGCCAGATGTGTAGAAACAGCCCATTCTCGGCTGTAGTCCAGTTTTTGTCTAGTGCCACTGTAAGACTAGGCTCACGTAACATACGGTCATTTTACATTGAAAACATCTGTGTTTTTCTGACCTGATGACTTCACTGACCTATACAGGTACCAGCAAAGACCAGGCAGAGAGTAACTCACTTCCCGAAGGCCTTTAACTATGACTAATGGATGCCAGTAGTTGCTATTTTCTTCACTTTGATACATTTTTAAAAATTTCAGTTCAAGTGATATTCAGTGACTTACAATTGTTATGTAATTACAAAAATACACTTGCTTAAATTTAGACAAAAGCTGTTGCCTTTATAACAGTATTATTATTAATAACATTATAACAACAAACATTGTCTGGTAACAAAGCTGCTTGAAAATCTACATGTTTGTACTGACGTCTCTAAAAACGCTTCGCAATCATTTAGTTGAAACTATTCTACGGTGTAATTCGTAAAAAAAAAAAAACCACACCCAAAAGGAATTCATGTTCATGTTGACTGAATGGGATAAGACCCTGGATTATCTCATTGATTATGGTTTTGAGTAGAGCAGTTTCCCACGCTCAAGTTGTCATTTGTCAGTGAAAAATATCTGACGGACAAAACATTGTTTCAGACTCGGGTAATGGCGCCCTGCAAGCTATGCAATCATATTTGCAAAAGCATAATGTGTAAAGTGTGTGATTTTCATTTAAAATAAGATAGGTGACAACGATATCTCTATAAGCCTACAGTTAAATGTGCATTTAACCTGTGAATCAGTCCTAGGAAATGCCAGCTAGTAGGTGTACAGGTGGGTTATATGCATTAAACCTGTAGACCTGTCTAGGTTGTATGTATGTGTCTTTTGAGTATTTAAATTAACCTGTAAAATGGTCTCAGTGAAGAGTGCCCACCATAACATTTAACTTTAACAATTATCAATGAATTGTCTGTATTACATTTGATAAATTCATTTAAAAAAAGGACTTACATTATGGCTGCTTGCCTATTTGACATGGACAAACACAAAAACACAGAGACAGACGTATAGGACCTGTCTTCGCTGGTAATTGGCTAAGCTGGCGCACAATGGCCTAATCCAGGGTTAGGGTGGAGTGCCAGAGATGTGGTTTTTGTTACAATTTAGGGATTAAGGGCCTGGCTGTATCAGTAATCACACAAAATCCCAGCCTATGACCTATGTGTTCCAGGTACTCAAGAGTTTCATTTTTAGAGAGATGTTAAAATTCTGTAGGATACAGGAATAGGGTTGCCAGCCCCCTGTTTATTTTTGCTGCTACCTGAACTTCTTTTGGAACTGAAACCAAACAACAGTTATCTTTAGTACAACACTTCACCGTTGTTAGGAAAGTAGAGACGAAATTGATGGATTTTTGTTCCCCTTCTTTCACCGTTTTCAGAATCTCTCTTAAATTATGCAATATGATAAATGCACGACATCAAGCTGTCTCTGACAACAGTTTAAAATAATCATGCTCTGCATCTGATATTTCAACATTTTTTGTCAAATTTAGATCCAAATGTCAGTCAACAGTTCAATCATTTTAATCGTTGATAGGAACACGCTTGAATTTTACCACTTAACAGTAGTCTTTTAAACATTTTGTACTTGAGAAAAATTCATTTAGCAGACAAACTTTTCCAGAGCATCAGTTATAGGGCATGGAAGCAAAATACAATTCAGCACAAACAATGAGGTCACGTTTCAAAAAGTAATGGCAAAATGGCATTTGTTGTAAAGCCAAATGCTTTACAACGACTAAGGATAACAAAGAAGAGAAACAAGAAAGATACCTATGAGTAGCCTGACTAATTAAATACTAAAAACTATTTCGAGAGAAACACGAAACGAAAAAGAAGCGCATTGTGTAAACAAGCCTGTCCTGCCAGTCGTTTGAGAAAGGTATTAAATATGATTTCGAAACTGCACCACTGCCTTCTCCTGTTCTTGCGTTTCGATTGACCCACGCCGGAGATGACGGATTTCACTGATCGCTTCAATCCCAGTTATCTTCCTCTTCTTTACCAGGTAGCAGGCCAGCATGGTCCCTGTTCTCCCAAAGCCATGCAGACAGTGGACACCTACCCCCTGGAAAAAGCATAGCTTATTTATTGATTTAGTCTATACACCCTTTTTGCATCATTTAATGAATATTACACGTGAAAAGAATCATTTTCATGTGCAGTTTTAGTAAAATGTAATTTAATTATGAAGTATAAATATGTCGAGATGAAGGTTTTCCCTTCCCTCTATCTCAGGAAAGACTAGGCCTGTGTTCGAATATAAAATACAAATAAACGCCCAGAAAGAACACGTGGAAAATTTTACAAAAGCACCTCAGCATGCTGTCGGATTTCTGATTGCTAACATTAACATATCCATTGGCCAATGGTTGAGGAATTAAACTTAGGGTTCAAATGATTAAATAGTTTTTTCCGACTATCGTTAACATCTTGGCTAAATACAAACTTAAAAATGTAATAATCAAGTATGTGTTAAGACATTTGTGTTTGAGTCGTGCTCACCTGGCCATTGGTGTTGGCCTCCTCTACAATGGCTAAGAATCTTTTGACTTGATCCATGCTAGGTGGACAGAAGTCTTCTATTTTAATGTGATGCAGAGTTATACCTGGGCAGGTGTCATAGTAGGGGGGCTTTCTCTCACAGAGGCATACCAGGTGCTGGATGCCATTGTCAAGCAAGTACTGATAGTGGGCAGTCATTCGTGGCATCGCCATTCCAGCCAGTTTTTCTGGTTCAACCCAGGAAAAGTTATGCGGTGGGGAAGAGGCCATTTTCTGTCAAACAAGGTGCGAGAAATATAACACCATTAACCCTGTGGTGTGATATGTCAACTTTGAGACCCGTTTTCAATTGCCATCCACAATTATTCAGAAATCAGTGTAACATTCACTGTAACATAGGGTCACAACATTAAATCAACACACAATTTAGCAGAACTGCTATAGCTTGTAGGTACCCATAGGAATTTGAACCATATGAAAATTTCTCTTGGGATATTGGGGGTGTGGGAGCTCTAAAGTCACAGGGAATCTTGTGGATATTGATGTCAAGATGAATGCAGCATGTTATCAGAAAATCCTGGCAGACAATTTGCATTCATCTGCACGAAAGCGGCGCATGGGATGCTCTTGGACTTTCCAGCACAACAATGACTCTAAGCACAAGGCCAAGTTGACCCTCCAGTGGTTACAGCAGAAAAAGGTGAAGGTTCTGAGTGGCCATCAGTCTCCTCACCTTAATATCATCGAGCCCCTCTGGCGCTTCATGCAAGACGACCAAAGACTTTTTGGTCCTTTTGGCATTTTGCCAAGACGAATGGGCAGCTATACCACCTGCAATAATTTGGGGCCTCATAGACAACTATTACAAAAGACTGCACACTGTCATTGATGCCAAAGGGGGAAATACACAGTATTAAGAACTAAGGGTATGCAGACTTTTGAACAGGGGTCATTTCATTTTTTTTCTTTGCTGCCATGTTTTGTTTTATGATTGTGTCATTCTGTTATAACCTACAGTTGAATATGAATCCCATAAGAAATGCGATTTGCCAGCTCACTAATGTTTTCTTTAAAAATGGTACATATATTGCCAATTCTCCAAGGGTATGCAAACTTTTGAGCACAACTGTACATCTGTACATGCATGCAACCAATTCCACAAGTCACCGTGTACAGCCGACCACTTTTTTGTTATACAGATATGTTGCAATTCACATTTTGTGCAACTACGTAGAGCCACAAAATAAATAACACGTTACAATTAAAGTGCTTTGTCAGAATATAGATTAGAAATAATACAATTGAGTTGTAAGAATTTACATATCTGATCAAAAAACCTACCAAATACTTAATAGTTAAATTGTAATAACCGAGAGAAATAAATTAAATGTAGCGGTGAGAGGAGGAGGAGATAAATAGTCGGGCATACTACAACATTTACATTACGACAAAATTAACTCCATGTAAAAAGAAATATGATATGCTAAAATACTCACTGAAAATGCTAAAGATAAAAATAGAAAAGCTATATTCAGAGAACAGGTGTATTTGAAATTGGTAAGGGGTTCTGCTTAAAACATATGAAACATGTTATACCAATTGCATTTGAAGAAAAGTAAAAATTCAAAATAACTGAATTGTCCACGAATAGCTAAAATCTAAATAACCGATTACCGGTGGACCCCTTAAAACCACACACAAAGAGGGCATGGATACGTAAGAAAGGCGCACGGGTGTGTAAGAAAGATCAGCAAAAGTCTCCACTTATACGTACGACAAAACACGAAGAACGATATGCAATAAACATTAGCATAAAACCAAGTAGCAAAACGCGCAGACACTGTTAAGATAATAAAATGTTAAAAGTAAATATAAAATTATACCTAGACGTGTAGATTTAAAACGTTTGGTAACGACGGTTTTAAAGAATTCAGAAGGATAAAACAGAAATGTGTAAACTTAGGGTTGTCAAAATAATGGTATAAAATTCTTCAAGCGATCATAAGATATATCGCCAATATTTCAAATAAATTAGATACACTGAAAGCCATTTTTCTGTGGACGCTATCGTTTTTTATATTATTAATCAGATGTGGTTTATGGAATTATGTTACAGACCTGAATGTTTGTATCCCTTAGCCTGTCTCTGGAATGCCCATCAAAGGACAGAAACATTAAGCCTACAGTTTCTACAATAACGAAATAAGAATGCCGTCAACACCAGTACAGTGCACTAAAATCATGATACATTTTAAGAATAACGACTTACAACAATTGAAAACTGGATCTATAGTATATTTATCTTGAGCACTGTAGAAAGCCATTTCCAACTTTTTTGTACAAATTTTTATTTGCAATAGCTACAGCTAAATCATAATTTAATCAGATTTAATACAAGTGGTTTAATTAAGCGTTTCACTGTGTACACTGGTAACAATCACAAACAAGTATTATAAAAACATTACATGATATTTGAGGTGAGTCGATTCGTATTTCAGACCAAGCACATTGATCTTTCATCTGTACTTTCAAAAGTTAAAGAAGTTAAGAAAGAAAATAATTCACATTTTCAGATCATTCTGTATTTCAAAATAGTACATCTGATCAAATCGTCCACCACGATAGGGGCAAACATACGTTAAATATTATTATCCTATGCTACTGAATTATAATAAGACTAGAAAGTAGCCTGTAACTAAAACGAGAGGGAAAGTGCCTACAGCAGTTCATAAATATTACTGACCTTCCGTCTCCAGAACAGATTCTACGGCTACCGAAAGGAGAACAAAAACCTTATATATAGCGGTAGAAATATAACAGCAACTCGGCAAGCCAGGAAGTGAAGCGGCTGCTAGACGCGATTTACTTGTGGGCGTTTAACATGATATGTGTGCCAAAGAATTGTAAACATTTGGTCTCTGAAAAAACTGAGTTAAGTGTACTGAGCCAATATACAGTAGTATATCAATAGCATGTTAATTCCCCGACTGACTGTAAAACCTTACATCGCAGTTGTAGTTGTTGTTAATGTTATTGTGAAGTAACACAATGGACAAAGTATTGAGGGCAGTGAGGCACACTGGCATCGCTGACTACAGAAAATAGAGAGAACTGCCTAAAACATAAAGGGATATAAAATACTAAGCAGCAGCTAATAGTCAGAGTTACCTTTCGACTGTATATACAAGTTTGTGACTTTCACATATATTAAAGGAGTGATGCGAGCATGGCAGGGGTAATTTCTTTATGTAACAGTGAGTCACTGGGGCCAACTGAACAAAGTAAACAATTGGTCTCTACCGATTTGTCAGATCAAAGTTTTTCTGCAAACAGGTTATGGCCTATTTTGATATATACAGACCAGCTATCTGTGAATGCTATAAAAGATAAGATAGAGATATAAAATGGCTGGATTAAAGATTAAAAATTGTTTTCTTTGAATCTCTTGTTATGCTAATTTACAAATCCATTACACTGTCTTTTACCGAGATATTTCAAACTGTGCAACTTTTTGAGACTTCAAATTTAAACCTGAAATTTTACAAGAAAAAAATAATTAAGATGTTAAAGCTCAATTTTTGCTCTTTAGAAATAACACAGTATAACCCACGATCTTCAATATTTTAATATCTGTGCAAATATGGGTGATATACAAGTGGACAATTTCACAGAGGTGTTACATCCACTATAAAAGTCTTTGTCTTCTTCTTCTTCTGAAGATCCATAAACAACGCCCGTAGGTGTTCAAAGCAGTTCATGCTTCAAATTTCAAATTTCTTGTTCTTTACAACCGGTGTATCTGCACCCATCCAGTCAACCCTCCTCCTTTATCCGGGCTTGGGACTGGCTCAGAGACCACTGGATTGATAAACCCATGGCAGAGGAGCTTGCAGCACCTGGTATAACTAGGTGGTCTTCCACCCAGGTACTAACCAGGTCCAGCCCTGCTTAGATTCCAAGATCCGGCATAGTCAGGCTGCCTACGTATTACGTATTATAAAAGGAAAAGGTAAATAGCACGTTAGGTAACCAATAGCATGATTTAATACTACAAGTAATTGTTGAACATTATATTTTTGCTCAGTTAAACTGAAAATAAGCTTAATTGAAACACAAAACTCAGAAACTAGCTGAGTGTATATTTTTTATAATTAAGTAAATTAATAATAAATTAAATCAACACCAAAATTGAGGATGTACTGAATACACAGAGGAAGTGTTCCATATGTACACCAGATGGCGATAAAGTTACTTCCTTGACCAAACACAGAGCTCCGATACTTTCTTTATATTCTTTTAGTTTTAATAGAATCAATACCTGACCAAAAATACGTACAGATGATACACGTCATTTATAACCTATTTATAAGAAAATAGTTATATTGTAGAAACTTAAAAAACAACAACAATGTTATAAACGTTTTGGAATATGGTATTTGAATATTTGAAAAAAACATCCACTCAAAAAGAATACAACATACTATAGTCTGATTATTTGAATAAACTTTGGCGGAAGACATACCTCCGTAGTGTAAGAAGACGCAAGGTTGTATAAGGTTAAACCACTTGCAATTGATTTAATACCAACTTTAAAATGTAATATATATATATATATATATTAAGCATTTGTTGCACACAGGACAGCGATATACGTCGTATCAATAAAAACTAGCAGAAACCAAAAGCTTTAAAAAATTCTACGTCAAGAATCAGGTGACTTCAGTTCGTTCTGCTCTATTCCTTACCGATTTATGGGTGATACCAGCCAAGAAAGGTTAGCACATCATTCCAAGGTTTTCCCTGTTCTGGAACTTGGAGTGTTACAAAAAAGTGGGACTCGTTTTTAATCTGTTGTTGCGTCTTGACAACATTTCAGGTAGGCTACGTCTTAAAACAAATATCTACATTTGGGATGCATGGATTAATTTGCATGACTACTTATACGGCGCAGTTATTTAAGTGGTTTACGCTTGAAGATTACTGAAACACGTGTGTTATCAATCGTGTATATGTTCTGTTATTAAGTAATTTGGTCCTCTTACTTAAAAAAATATAATTTATATATATATATATATTTTTTTTTTTTTTTTGAGTTAATTTTCCAGGAGCATTTGTGAAACAGTCTTAATTACAATTTATTCGGCTAATTCAAGCTGTGTTTAAAAAATTATAATAATTCACATACATCGCCAGTTAGTTGGCAGCCACTTCTGTACACCAGCATGTGCAAAATGTTTTGAGTTGAAAAATCATTAAAAAAATTGAGTATCGTTTATTAAAATGCCAAATAACTAATGTCACAAAATAACTAATATTACAAACACAAGATAGTGGTAATCAATCTCGTATGAACAGTAACATTTTCTAAGCACCGAATTAAACGGGATATTGAATGACCAAGTCTTACACCTAGAAGTGCTAGCGGAGATTCCATTCCATTCTACACCTGAAAGCCTGAAACACAATGCAGTACACAGGTCACCTGACACCTTGTTTTCCCGATTAAAAAAATAAAATAATGTATAAAAAGTAAACGATGAAAAGCCATAACACGACTGTTAATTAGTTTAGTTGTCTGAGGCTCATTCTCTATTTAAAATAAAGAGTACCGAAAGCAATTGTTTCACTTAAATTCTTCATTTTAAAATACACCTTTTTTACAAATGCACACAATTGTGTTTTAAAAATCCACATCTTAATGACCCACACATCTGTATTTGGGTTAAGGGGAAATCTGTGTTTCCCCCTCATTTTGTTTTGGTTCTTCGAAGAATCAGCCAACCAGTCCCTTGTTACTTTAGTCTTTTTTTTAAAAACAAGCCAAAATGTACAAAGGAGAGACTGATGCAGTAAACGGGACTGTGCTTTGAAAGACCCAGTATCACTGAGGGGTAACAGCTACTGTCCATTCAGTAGAACTCAAGACTGCACTTCAGAAACACAGTGCATCTTCCATCCTCCACAACTTTCTTAGACTAAGGCTGGGACCAATTCAGAAGTTTGGCAACCCACTATACAATGCTTACATAACCACGTTTCGTCTATACTCATAAATAGAAACACTATTTTAAACGCAGTTATGTAAAGGGAAAGCAGTGGGTTGCATCAGTCCAAGGCTGAGTTGAATTATATATTGAACATTTCATTTAATAGTATTGTTTTGTTATTCCAGAGACAAGCTTTACAGGCATTCGGAATAGGGTTCTGCAAATGAAGTCACACTCATTCTAATGTTTAAGAGGGAATTCAGGAACAAAAAACAAAATAAACCATTACATTTTCTCTGCCCTGTCATGCAAATGTATTGAGGTTGAGATGGGACAGAATTCCCCCATTTCTAAAGCCCCTTGAATGCCCTACCAGGAAGGAAGCATGCATATGCCTGTTCTTATACTCTTAAACTTCATTCCAGTCTTCTGATTCTGACCTTCATACAATTGCCAGAATACGGCTTTGAACAGTGGGTGATCATATTTTCTGCTCCGTCACAGCTCCAAGGCTGTGGAATGACCTCACTGTCTTTTACTGGCTTTTAGTTCTGTTTAGTTCTGTTCTCTGTGCTGGACTCCGCTGTTTTGCCTGCCTTTTATTGTAGAGCATTTTGAGATTATGCTTCCATAAATGAGTTATTGCAGTAAATACAAAAGCACATCATACTTACATGTCATAACTTACTTTTAACCAATTTTTTAAAATCACTCTTTGAAGAAGGATAGACATTTACCAAATTGCATTGCCAACTTTTATTAATTTAGATTAGTAACTTCATTTTAATTAAATATCCAAACGAGTATTTCTGGCATTGAAAAATTGTTCGGGTAGGCTTACATTCCAAATAATTTCCCTATCTACAAACAGGCACCTGCTATCCAGGTGGTAGCTTAAACTAGGTATTAAGTAATTATTTCTTAAAGTTGCTATCAAGCTGCTTTCAGCTGACAGTATGTATGTCAGTTGCATCTGTGTGGCACATTCGGCAACAATCGCTTCAGTGTTTAACACAGCACCTAGCTGGGGCTGTCATAGATGGATTCGCTCATTTTAACCTATTTAGCATAATTGCATAATTGTTAGCTGAATTGTTGTAATACCGGCACAGTACAACATTTGCTCTCACTGAGGCATGAACAACACTTCCGATTATTATTATTATTATTATTTTATTTTTTTTGGTGCATTTAGGATACACAGCTTGCATATTTGCATATGCCGAGTGACAGGTTTGCTCCCTGAGTTTCTCTCCACATAAAATGGCATTTTTCATTGAATTGCTTTTTCTATATTTCAAAATAGATTTCAGGACCAATATCCCCACATATAATTTTAGCTAAGAGGTGAAATCACTTGTCATATATTCAAGTAATCGCTACCAAACACATCCATTAAGTACGTCTATATGCATGTTATAAAGGGGTATCAGTGGTCCCAAAGATTAAGAATGAACATTTTTGTGTTATACCATATTCTCAATATATACTCAAAATGTGCGTTTTTTTGCAGTATGTGTTATGTGTATATGCAGGCATACATCTGGCTTCATGCACAGCACAGAGAGTTTAATGTCCTAAATGTCATGCAACTTACCTAGGATGGGTGACTGGAGCGCTTTAGGAAGACTCCTGGACAAGGTCCAGGCATATTCTACGGCCGGAGGAAAGGTGTGGCTCTCTGTCTTGTTCATCTTCAGGATCCTGGTCCTGGGGACCGCTGTGGAGTCGGCCTGGGGGGATGAGCAGTCTGCCTTCAAGTGCAACACGCAGCAGCCCGGCTGTGAGAACGTCTGCTACGACAAGTCCTTCCCCATCTCCCACGTGCGCTTCTGGGTGCTGCAGATCATCTTCGTCTCCACGCCTACCCTCCTGTACCTGGGACACGTTTTCTACCTGATGCACAAGGACCAAAAATTTAGCAAGAAAGAAGAGGAACTGAAAGCTCTTCAGAGTCTAGGTGGGGACGTGGACGTACCCCTGAAAAAGATTGAACTGAAGAAGTTCAAATATGGACTGGAGGAGCACGGGAAAGTAAAAATGAAAGGTGGCCTCTTGCGCACATACGTTGTGAGCATCATATTTAAGTCAGTTTTGGAGGTGGCCTTCCTGGTGATACAGTGGTATGTGTATGGATTCAGTCTGGCAGCTGTGTACACGTGTGAGAGGTTTCCCTGCCCACATAGGGTGGACTGCTTCCTGTCTCGCCCCACAGAGAAAACTGTCTTCATTATCTTTATGTTGGTGGTGTCTCTTGTATCTCTGCTTCTAAATGTCATTGAGCTGTTCTATGTCTTCTTCAAAAGAATCAAGGATCAGGTGAGAGAGAAAGAAAACCAATTCCACACTGGTGGCGCATTGAGCCACACCTCCAAGGACCTGTCTTCTTCAAAGTATGCCTCCTTCAACAGCTGCTTTTCTCCCACAGCCCCCATGTCACCTCCGGGTTACAAGTTATCCACGGGGGACACCACCAACTCTTGCCGTAACTACAACAAACAGGCTAATGAGCAGAACTGGGCCAACTTCAGCGCCGAGCGGAATCAGATGGGCCAGAACGGCAGCACCATCTCCAGTTCCCACGCCCAGGCTTTCGATTACCCTGACATCAACCAGGACCATAAAACACTGAGCATGGACCATGGACTGCTTACCCTGGGACTGATGGATCCTCAGGCAGTCAGTCGGGCCAGCAGCCGGGCAAGGCCGGACGACCTTGACGTCTAGCCGGCCCATGTCCCCCGTTCTCATTTCACATTGCACAGTTCCTGAAGTGCTGTTGAATGAGTGGGACCTTCCTAATTTACTTTTCTCACTTCACCCTCAGTTATCACTCAAATAAACATGCATTTATTTTTCAGGTTTATAATACACTTCAGGTGCAGTACTTAACAGAAGTAATGCGAACGAACAACGAAGAGGTGTGAACTGAATAAAACTAAGTACAATAGTGTTAAACATAGACAACCCATGTCGTTGATGGTTGTTTTAGCATTAAATATTTGACCATCTCTCTTAGAAATATGGTACTTTGATGGTATTCTTTTCATATCAGTGCTTAGCATCGAAATATTCTCACCACAAATATCAACAGCAAAGTCTCAGAATTTGGTAGTAAAATTTCTAAATTGCTTTTGCATTCATGATCGAGAGTTTGCCCTGCTCCTAAAGCAGAGCATGGTCCAAAACATGGCATGTCAGTGGCCTCTGATAAATACAGCGTGGAATTTTTTTTTATCGCTAACATTCTCAGCTTACAGAAGGTAATTTCTTTATGAGAGCATTTTTCAGCCAGAATGTTGTTTTAGCCAAGGGGTTCTCAAACTTTTTTTTGTTGACAGACCCTATTTCACATGCAACATTAATCATGGACCCCATGGACAGTCTCTAAGGACCCCCAGGGGTCCGTGGACCCCAGTTTGATAACCTCTGTTCTAGCCTATATATCAAAGGCGGAAAGGAGCCGTTTTCTTTATAAAAAGGACATATTTTATTTCTTAATTTTCCCTTTGTTTAACTTTCAGTGGGTGAAATCACCGATCTACAAGTGGTGACAAATCTGCTCTCTCTCTCTGATGTCTGAGATAATGTAACTTGCGCCACAATCTCTTCAGCACACCTTGGTTTTCCTAAATATACAAACAATAGTTATTTAGTTATTCAACCAGAAACATAGGGACTATCAAAATTTCAATTAAATATGTTATACATTGTATGTTAATCATATATAAGTATATATTTTTGAAATTACTTACAATTTATAATTGTATAATGCATTGTAATGTTTAACGCAGTGCAGTGTGTATGTCAATAAACAAAATTGTTCATTAGCTTGAACATCCATTATAAACACTGTGATATCCATTACGGCTGTTATTCTTTGTTTTTGTTTTTAAAGGAGAGAAACTGTAGTGAGCATTTAAATTCTCATTTGAATTTTTAATTAAAATATGCAGTAGAAGGGTGGTGTACTGTAGAGTAGCTAGAAAAAATTACATATGGTCATCAGGGTTTTCATGTTCACTATCCATAATTTCCCATTTCGATAAGCAGTCATGTTAGTTTTGGACATAATAGACACGTTGATAAGATGAGCATATTTTTTTACGAATTGCAATAATATCCTCCTCTAAAATTCCAGAAAAGAGTACACAACACAAAGAAGAGACACACAAATACTATATATCCAAAGTAGTACATATCCCAGTTATTTGTAACATTAAAACACAAACTTGTGTGCAACAATGCATTACATGCAGAACGTGATGCTGGTAGCCATTGGTCAATAAATATGCAGGCTTGCCAGGAAAGAGCTCTTGAGTAAACTGCAATGCAATTTTTAAAGGGTACTTAACCCAAAAAACACTCTGGTACCTGTACATTTTAATACTCCAATTCCCACGTAGCAGGACCCCTGAAGTGTTTTATATACCATATAGCATCAGTTCTGAATCTTCCAATAAAACATCACTAAGCAGAAAGTTAAAGTTACATCTAGGTTTGAAATGTTCAAGAAACGTAAGATTTAAAAAAGAGTCCGCTATTATTCCCCTTCTCCAAGTTTCCGATTTGACCTCTGAAAAGTTAAATAAAAACATATGTCTGAGCTGGGTTCTGTAAGCCGCATGTGGCTGGCGAGAAGAAAAAAATATTTTACTTTGATCTACTGCTAATTGATTTAGACTTACTATATATATATATATATATAGTAAGTCTAAATCATTCTGATATATTTCATCAGAATGATTTTACCATACAATACAAAACATCACAATGCCATAGGTCCAATGCATTGAAAACAATGAATTTATCCTAAAAATAATTTATTATGCAAACTCTTGGGGGGGCACAGAAGCTCTGTAGGCGGGCCAGGCCCCCATAGCGCCGGGAATGCTCCTATGTGAATTTAAACACGATTTATTAGAGAACTATAAAGCATGCTGACAGGCATTGAGGCATTCAGTTTCTGTTCTGTCTAAGTTTTGTCTATGGTTCATCAAACAAAATACATCCAGTCAGTGGCAGTAATGTGGTTGAAAACAGTGCAGAATCGTGCAAGCCAACAGGTGGGATAAATTTTATATTGTACCCTATAACACTGCTAAAGAAAACAGTCACTTATATAAGAGGTTAGGGAGCAGAGATGAGACAGAAGGTGATGAGAACAGACTCTAAGAAGACCACATATCAAATCAGAGAGAGAGCAGACTGGAGTCAAAAGGGAGACAGATGAGGGTTTTACTTCTTACTAAGGAAGAAGTTCACATGTTTATATTATATCAAGAGCGCCATGCCCTAGGTTTTAATCAGTCTCAGGTCACCGTCTGTGGAACTTGCAGGTTCTCCCCGTTTTCGCTCCTCGTGCTTCCTTTCACGCTTCCTCCAGGCGCTCCGGTTTCCTCTCACTGTCCACTGACCTGTGAGTTAGGTATATTTGAATAAGTGAAACTGGCCCTGCGTGAGCTGTCGTCTGTGTTTCTGTGTGCCCCCGACCATGTGATTACCTGGTGTCCCATTCTAGGTGTTTTCTGCCTTGCTCCCTATGTCTGTCAGGTCAGGCTCCAGCATCCCGTGATCCTGAATGAATAAGCCGATTCAGATAACGGATGGATGGAATATGTATAATTTGACAGTGTAAGCAGGCTATTGCTAATCCATAAAATCCCATATGGTAGAGTTTAATGGACAACATTAAAACGTCTTATGAATTTAAATCTCAGTAAACTAAAATCAGACTGGATTTCATCTCAGTATAAATATTGTTTACTGAGAAGTATGAGGTTTCCAGTGTCATGGCCAAGCTGACTAAATTATTTTGTGGTTGAAGTTTTGCATTTGCTCCATATAAAGAATTCAATGCAAAAAAAAGTTTCCAGACTAAATCTACATGTTTTAATAATTCTAAATATAGTTAGATTCATATGTGGCGTTTTACTTTCTATATCTCTGCTTCTTGGGCTGTATATAATTTAGTTGTTTATGGCTGTGGGATCATAAAACAGCATTTAAAAACTACACACAAGCCCTTATTACATATTCAGTAAGCCCGGCATGCCACCTGGCCAGGAGAACAATAGGGGTAACACTGAATCCTTAAAATAATGGTTAGGTCTATCTTCCAAATATTCAGCTTGTTATATATATATATATTTACAGGGTACAGTAGAGTGTATCAAATGACAAATATACTTTAGATTCATGGGGCCATTTCACAATCTGCTCTCACTCAGCATCATAAATGTTGCACTTTCAACAACGATTTAAAGGTTTAAATCTCGTTTGGGCACTTATTTTTCTGCATGACTTCTGTATTTTTTTACTTTAAACTACAAACTCCTTTTACTAAAGCGTGGACCTTTCGCCACGACAAACTGAACTGGAGGTCAGAGTTCAGAATCTATGCTATTTATCCGGGAGCATTTTTGAGAAAAAGAAAGCAAATAGCATGGACAAACTCAAACACTATCTTCGCCCTTCTTTCTCTGCCAAAATCCAGCTAACCTTAACATTTATAGGTTGATGTAAACATTTCTGCTCTGCAAGCCCTCTCCTTTCAGCAGCAACCTTGCGAACAGACTGTTATCAACAACCGACACAGAACCGGTCTGGAGCAGCTTTGCCTTTCACACGATTGTGGCAATGTTTCTTGTCTCCACATTCCTTAACATAAATCTAACGGTGCTGCAGTGTGTGGAGACGAAGTGCGTTCCCTCGCTGTACTCTGCTCTGGCTGACAGGACTCTCCTTTCCACCTGTTTAGCACGCTTCCTTGTATCCCCTGCACCGAGAATGGCCAAAGTCAATATCACGACTTGCAGAATTTTCAGGGCGGGGTAGTTCTCAAAAATTTGGCACCCCGCTAATTCCACTTTACATACTTGTATTTAATAGTGGTTACCTTATTTTATAAGTATCTTATTTGTTATGCTCATGAACCGAAAACTCCATTAAGTAAAGTACGATTAACGGGCAGCCGAAGTATTGATTTGGGCTGTCTGAAATCTCAATGAAAGCAAGGCCAATAAACTATTCACTTATGCTTCATTCAAAATAATCAAATTCACTTAGTAGCTTTAGTGTATATATATATTATATATATTATTAGATATGTCAGGGCATTTCCTACATGATTGGATAAGGGGGGGATTTTTGTTTCCCCGAGAGTATCAATCATTTAAATCCTTTTTGCTACACAGGATTTGAGATATTTGTTTAATTTTGCACGATCCAGAGGTGATTCAAAAGTATGGTGTTCTGTAACCATAGCAAAGCTTGGTAGCAACAGACTAATGTTTATTTTGGCCATCTTCTCTCTCAGCCACTGAAATTTGCCTCCCTCCTGTCTAAGTGTGCAATTCACTCTGATGCACTTAAATACAAAGTCCCATCTTTTTATCCAAGAAATCACTCTATTCTCATTTTATATGGTTCTGATACTGATTTTTTATATCGGTTTGCTGCTGAAAAGCAAGACTGATGGAAAAGTTTGGTTGTGGAGACCTTTTTGTTGTGGCAACTTTTGTTGCTGACTTATGTCTTGCCTGTTGTGAAGACGTGTAAGACTGCGATGGCTTTGGAAATTGGAATGATTATGATTACTACTGGAGATTTTAAGTCTCAAAGGCTTCCATGCCTATTAAGGTATAATTTCAACATGAGAAGGTTTAGAGATGGCTCCTGCAGGCAACTGCTTAGGGCCCCGGCAGATGTCAGAGCGACCCCCCATGGCAATTTTTTTGCTGCAGACATGTATCTATGATATGAGTTCAGGTAGACTATATGGGCTGGGTTAGCTCTGAGCATATTTTGTACGATATGATTATCGAATGTATATTTCAGGGCTATTAAAAACTTTGTGAAAGTGCTATGATTGAACAAAATCTGTACAATGGGGGCATGTTCATTGTTAGATGTATCAACACTTTTTGCCAATTCAGAAGTGAATAATTGGTTGCAAGATTCAAGTTTACCTTTTTTATTTACAAATGCCAGTGAATGGGAATTAACTAGATTGATGAAGACCGATAACACTGTTTTGAAAGTTCTGCGTCTTATGAAATCACAGCAGCTAGTGTTCTCGGCAAAGAATAAGACGTAAACCAGATGTTGGCTAAAATATAATAAAAAACCAATGGAAGTTTTGTGAACTGGCTGGCAATCGAGCTAAATTATGTACACGGTTACTGATGATATTGCCAAATACCGTTCCTATGCAAAAGCTTTTATTTTTGTCAGAAAAGAGGCATTAAAAGTATAACGTATTACACATTTATGAATACTTAAGATGCCTTATTCTGTATTGAATTTTCCCACAGTCCTTTTTTTGCTGATTAAAATGCTCATCTAATGCTTAGAATGACTGGAAAAAGTAGTGGGATGAATTTGCATAGCATGCAGGATCTGTATAAGAGAACCTGTCGCAGCATTGTAATGCACAAACACCACACTTCCTATAGGACGGACACATGACAGCATGAGAGTGAAAGGTGAAAGGTGTTCACACATAAATATCCTATACCAAGCCAAATTAACAATTATAATAAATGACACCATTTCTTTATAATTTCAAGACCCAGTGTCTATGCTATTGGTGACATTGGTCCTGAACACGGCTTTGATTGGACTATTTAAATTACAATGAACCAGTTTTGCTCTTCTGTCTATGTCACAATAATGGCAGAAATTTTTAACAAAGCCACCAATGATATTTGATATCAGAAAGAGGGCTAATTTTGGTTACAAAAATGCTTTTCCTCAATTTCTTTTAGATCTTTTATCAATGGACCCAGAACCAAGCCTGGTCTAAAATTCTTGAAATCTTAATCTCTAAAAAGGAATAAGTTGGATCTGATCGATGCTTGACATATTTAGAAAGATTTCAGCCAGAATAAGGTTTACTGCAAGTACCTTATTTCTCCATTTCATATAGACTTGCAACTTCCAGAGCAATCTCTATAATGTTCTTTCAATCCCCAACATACTGAAACCACCCTTTGCTGAAATGTGAGATGTACTTTAGTTTTACTGCTCCGTAACTGATTCACATTCAGAAAGTGCTGGGGCTACTGAATCAATTAGATAGCGTGACCGCAGCCATTACCTCCAATCCGTCAGTAGGGTCTGGCAAAATAAGAAGACAGTACAGGACGGACAACCGCATAATTTAAATAAATAAAAAAACATAAATTTATTTCAATAAAACAAGCTCGTCAAGGATCAATGTCTTGCTTGGAAAGGGTTTATCATTGAGACAGCACAAAATATATTCACAGATGCCAGTAATAAAAGATTGCTTTCATTCAATTCAAACCACCAGCAATATTCACACACACAAGATCATGAGATAGTACGATAGAACCAGGAGACTATTATAGTCACACCCACATGTTTTGCACTCCCTCCCTCAAACTCAATCTGAATTTCAATACTATCCCTTCATGAACCCAGCCCCCTTTAAAATAAAGCCTCACGGAAGAAGTTCCAAACCCCCACTTAACAAATGAATGTGTCAAAACTTAAAAAAAACTTACCTTTCACAGTTACTATTATATTCAATCATATTCAATGTTATGTTAAAAAAACAGTTACTTTGTATCCTTACGATATCTAGAAAAGTGTGATTTATAATAAGTAAACATTCTAAATACATTTGAGCACACCACATTTAAAATACAACATTTCTGTGCAAATGCTAAAAGTCTATCACACACGGACATAATTGCGTTATCTCAAAATGTTGATAATGTTTAATTACGACTAATAACAATGTTTCAATACTTTATGCTAGCTAGATTTGGCGGCACTGAGGACTGTCTCCGTAAGGGAACCCCATTAGCTATCTACTTAGCTAAAATCCTAGCTAACACATTATCCACCTGTCAATTAATAGGTGAAGAATGAAGCATATAACCCAAATGTTAGCGAGTCTGTTCAGATATATTGTATACAAAAATATATATTTGGGGAGAGAAAAAAATGTTTATTACTTTATGAAGCACGTCTTCTCAGTGTTTGCTTAAAATAAGCATATAACGCAAGCCACATGTTACATAATAATTATTTTAATATTGTGACAACCACGTGGCGTACTGGCTGCGCCGCACGCAACAAAGAGAGAGGAATGCACACCGGAAATGATCGAGTCTGCTCGTAATTCGAGTCTACTTCTTTATTCGGCACCCTCGTGCTGTAAAATGCAACACAAAAGTCCTCCCGGTTTGGGGTATAAAGTCACGGAAAAAATCCAAAAGAAATTCATCCCAGATCGGGGCAAAAAGCAAAGAAGAACGCAACGGAAATTCCTCCCGGATCGGGGCATGAAAATCGTGACAATTAGTCGTAGGAAACGCAAGAGTTTCGTCCTCCTCGTTTGGGGGGAGATTTCGGGGTTTCACTCTCCACCAGTCCCCTGGCCGGTGCTGTAAAAACAGAGCACACGCTTTCCACGATCGGCACTCGCTACTTTAGCTTTGCACTCACCTGTAACTTCCCCGGTGCCGATCCCTTCTCCTTGTTTCTGCCGGCTTTTGTTCTTTCCCTCCCCAATCAGCTGATGCGTGTCAGCTGTGCCGGTGATTGCT